>JAJOZX010004978.1:340000-362335 GCA_023014485.1 Bathynomus jamesi | reverse complement strand
TACATATTTACGATTGCGAGGGTGCCCTCTCAGGGCATTGGTTTCTGCCCTATGTATGAGAATTTCGACTTCTGACTGATCGAGGCCCGTGGTGTAATGGATAGCATATCTGACCGGCAATCGGAAGATCCTGGATTCGATTCCCTGGCTGTTCACCTCATTTTTCAATTGTTCGTTATTTCCCTTCCTCGTGTGCAAAACGCTCCTCTATACTTACTTCGTTTCTATACATTAATATACTGCGTGGTCATTGCAGTTAAATGTACATATTCACGATTTGCGAGAGTGCCCTATCAGGGCATTGGTTTCTGCCCTATGTAGGAGAATTTCGACTTCTGACTGATCGACGGCCGTGGTGTAATGGATAGCATATCTGACCGGCATCGGAAGATCCTGGTTCGATTCCCTGGCGGTTCACCTCATTTTTCATTTGTTCGTTATTTCTCTTCCTCGTGTGCAGAACGCTCGTCTATACTTACGTCGTTTCTATACATTAATATACTGCGTGGTCATTGCAGTTAAATGTACATATTCACGATTTGCGAGGGTGCCCTCTCAGGGCATTGGTTTCTGCCCTATGTAGGAGAATTTCGACTTCTGACTGATCGAGGCCCGTGGTGTAATGGATAGTATATCTGACCGGCAATCGGAAGATCCTGGGTTCAATTCCCTGGCGGTTCACCTCATTTTTCATTTGTTCGTTATTTCTCTTCCTCGTGTGCAGAACGCTCCTCTATACTTACGTCGTTTCTATACATTAATATACTGCGTGGTCATTGCAGTTAAATGTACATATTCAGGATTTGCGAGGGTGCCCTCTCAGGGCATTGGTTTCTGCCCTATGTAGGAGAATTTCGACTTCTGACTGATCGAGGCCCGTGGTATGATGGATAGCATATCTGACCGGCAATCGGAAGATCCTGGGTTCGATTCCCTGGCGGTTCACCTCATTTTTGATTTGTTCGTTATTTCTCTTCCTCGTGTGCAGAACGCTCCTCTATACTTACCTCGTTTCTATACATTAATATACTGCGTGGTCATTGCAGTTAAATGTACATATTCACGATTTGCGAGGGTGCCCTTTCAGGGCATTGGTTTCTGCCCTATGTAGGAGAATTTCGACTTCTTACTGATCGAGGCCCGTGGTGTAATGGATAGCATATCTGACCGGCAATCGGAGATCCTGGTTTAGATTCCCTGGCGGTTCACCGCATTTTTCATTTGTTCGTTATTTCTCTTCCTCGTGGCCAGAAGGCTCCTCTATACTTACGTCGTTTCTATACTTTAATATACTGCGTGGTCATTGCAGTTAAATGTACATATTCACGATTTGCGAGGGTGCCCTCTCAGGGCATTGGTTTCTGCCCTATGTAGGAGAATTTCGACTTCTGACTGATCGAGGCCCGTGGTGTAATGGATAGCATATCTGACCGGCAATCGGAAGATCCTGGGTTCGATTCCCTGGCGGTTCACCTCATTTTTCATTTGTTCGTTATTTCCCTTCCTCGTGTGCAAAACGCTCCTCTATACTTACTTCGTTTCTATACATTAATATACTGCGTGGTCATTGCAGTTAAATGTACATATTCACGATTTGCGAGGGTTCCCTCTCAGGGCATTGGTTTCTGCCCTATGTAGGAGAATTTCGACTTCTGACTGATCGAGGCCCGTGGTGTAATGGATAGCATATCTGACCGGCAATCGGAAGATCCTGGGTTCGATTCCCTGGCGGTTCACCTCATTTTTCATTTGTTCGTTATTTCTCTTCCTCGTGTGCAGAACGCTCCTCTATACTTACGTCGTTTCTATACATTAATATACTGCGTGGTCATTGCAGTTAAATGTACATATTCACGATTTGCGAGGGTGCCATCTCCGGGCATTGGTTTCTGCACTTTGTAGGAGAATTTCGACTTCTGACTGATCGAGGCCCGTGGTGTAATGGATAGCATATCTGACCGGCAATCGGAAGATCCTTGGTTCGATTCCCTGGCGGTTCACCTCATTTTTCATTTGTTCGTTATTTCTCTTCCTCGTGGCCAGAACGCTCCTCTATACTTACGTCGTTTCTATACTTTAATATACTGCGTGGTCATTGCAGTTAAATGTACATATTCACGATTTGCGAGGGGGCCCTCTCAGGGCATTGGTTTCTGCCCTATGTAGGAGAATTTCGAATTCTGACTGATCGAGGCCCGTTGTGTAATGGATAGCATATCTGACCGGCAATCGGAAGATCCTGGGTTCGATTCCCTGGCGGTTCACCTCATTTTTCATTTGTTCGTTATTTCCCTTCCTCGTGTGCAAAACGCTCTTCTATACTTACGTCGTTTCTATACATTAATATACTGCGTGGTCATTGCAGTTAAATGTACATATTCACGATTTGCGAGGGTGCACTATCAGGGCATTGGTTTCTGCCCTATGTAGGAGAATTTCGACTTCTGACTGATCGAGGCCCGTGGTGTAATGGATAGCATATCTGACCGGCAATCGGAAGATCGTGGGTTCGATTCCCTGGAGGTTCACCACATTTTTCATTTGTTCGTTATTTCTCTTCCTCGTGTGCAGAACGCTCCTCTACACTTACGTCGTTTCTATACATTAATATACTGTGTGGTCATTGCAGTTAAATGTACATATTCACGATTTGCGAGGGTGACCTCTCCGGGCATTGGTTTCTGCCCTTTGTAGGAGAATTTCGACTTCTGACTGATCGAGTCCCGTGGTGTAATGGATAGCATATCTGACCGGCAATCGGAAGATCCCGGGTTCGATTCCCTGGCGGTTTACCTTATTTTTCATTTGTTCGTTATTTCTCTTCCTCGTGTGCAGAACGCTCCTCTATAATTACGTCGTTTCTATACATTAATATACTGCGTAGTCATTGCAGTTAAATGTACATATTCACGATTTGCGAGGGTGCCCTCTCAGGGCATTGTTTCTGCCCTATGTAGGAGAATTTCGACTTCTGACTGATCGAGGACCGTGGTGTAATGGATAGCATATCTGACCGGCAATCGGAAGATCCTGGGTTCAATTCCCTGGCGGTTCACCTCATTTTTCATTTGTTCGTTATTTCTCTTCCTCGTGTGCAGAACGCTCCTCTATACTTACGTCGTTTCTATACATTAAAATACTGCGTGGTCATTGCAGTTAAATGTACATATTCACGATTTGCGAGGGTGCCCTCTCAGGGCATTGGTTTCTGCCCTATGTAGGAGAATTTCGACTTCTGACTGATCGAGGCCCGTGGTATGATGGATAGCATATCTGACCGGCAATCGGAAGATCCTGGGTTCGATTCCCTGGTGGTTCACCTCATTTTTCGTTTGTTCGTTATTTCTCTTCCTCGTGTGCAGAACGCTCCTCTATACTTACGTCGTTTCTATACATTAATATACTGCGTGGTCTTTGCAGTTAAATGTACATATTCACGATTTGCGAGGGTGCCCTCTCAGGGCATTGGTTTCTGCCCTATGTAGGAGAATTTCGACTTCTGACTGTTCGAGGCCCTTGGTGAAATGGATAGCATATCTGACCGGCAATCGGAAGATCCTGGGTTCGATTCCTTGGCGGTTCACCTCATTTTTCATTTGTTCGTTATTTCTCTTCCTCGTGTGCAGAACGCTCCTCTATACTTACCTCGTTTCTATACATTAATATACTGCGTGGTCATTGCAGTTAAATGTACATATTCACGTTTGCGAGGGTGCCCTCTCCGGGCATTGGTTTCTGCCCTATGTAGGAGAATTTCGACTTCTGACTGATCGAGGCCCGTGGTGTAATGGATAGCATATCTGACCGGCAATCGGAAGATCCTGGGTTCGATTCCCTGGCGGTTCACCTCATTTTTCATTTGTTCGTTATTTCTCTCCTCGTGTGCAGAACGCTCCTCTATACTTACGTCGTTTCTATACATTATATACTGCGTGGTCATTGCAGTTAAATGTACATATTCACGATTTGCGAGGGGCCCTCTCAGGGCATTGGTTTCTGCCCTATTTAGGAGAATTTCGACTTCTGACTGATCGAGGCCCGTGGTGTAATGGATAGCATATCTGACCTGCAATTGGAAGATCCTGGGTTCAATTCCCTGGCGGTTCACCTCATTTTTCATTTGTTCGTTATTTCTCTTCCTCGTGTGCAGAACGCTCCTCTATACTTACGTCGTTTCTATACATTAATATACTGCGTGGTCATTGCAGTTAAATGTACATATTTACGATTTGCGAGGGTGCCCTCTCAGGGCATTGGTTTCTGCCCTATGTAGGAGAATTTCGACTTCTGACTGATCGAGGCCCGTGGTGTAATGGATAGCATATCTGACCGGCAATCGGAAGATCCTGGATTCGATTCCCTGGCGGTTCACCTCATTTTTCAATTGTTCGTTATTTCCCTTCCTCGTGTGCAAAACGCTCCTCTATACTTACTTCGTTTCTATACATTAATATACTGCGTGGTCATTGCAGTTAAATGTACATATTCACGATTTGCGAGGGTGCCCTATCAGGGCATTGGTTTCTGCCCTATGTAGGAGAATTTCGACTTCTGACTGATCGACGCCCGTGGTGTAATGGATAGCATATCTGACCGGCAATCGGAAGATCCTGGTTCGATTCCCTGGCGGTTCACCTCATTTTTCATTTGTTCGTTATTTCTCTTCCTCGTGTGCAGAACGCTCGTCTATAATTACGTCGTTTCTATACATTAATATACTGCGTGGTCATTGCAGTTAAATGTACATATTCACGATTTGCGAGGGTGCCCTCTCAGGGCATTGGTTTCTGCCCTATGTAGGAGAATTTCGACTTCTGACTGATCGAGGCCCGTGGTGTAATGGATAGTATATCTGACCGGCAATCGGAAGATCCTGGGTTCAATTCCCTGGCGGTTCACCTCATTTTTCATTTGTTCGTTATTTCTCTTCCTCGTGTGCAGAACGCTCCTCTATACTTACGTCGTTTCTATACATTAATATACTGCGTGGTCATTGCAGTTAAATGTACATATTCAGGATTTGCGAGGGTGCCCTCTCAGGGCATTGGTTTCTGCCCTATGTAGGAGAATTTCGACTTCTGACTGATCGAGGCCCGTGGTATGATGGATAGCATATCTGACCGGCAATCGGAAGATCCTGGGTTCGATTCCCTGGTGGTTCACCTCATTTTTCATTTGTTCGTTATTTCTCTTCCTCGTGTGCAGAACGCTCCTCTATACTTACGTCGTTTCTATACATTAATATACTGCGTGGTCTTTGCAGTTAAATGTACATATTCACAATTTGCGAGGGTGCCCTCTCAGGGCATTGGTTTCTGCCCTATGTAGGAGAATTTCGACTTGTGACTGTTCGATGCCCTTGGTGAAATGGATAGCATACCTGACCGGCAATCGGAAGATCCTGGGTTCGATTCCCTGGCGGTTCACCTCATTTTTGATTTGTTCGTTATTTCTCTTCCTCGTGTGCAGAACGCTCCTCTATACTTACCTCGTTTCTATACATTAATATACTGCGTGGTCATTGCAGTTAAATGTACATATTCACGATTTGCGAGGGTGCCCTCTCAGGGCATTGGTTTCTGCCCTATGTAGGAGAATTTCGACTTCTTACTGATCGAGGCCCGTGGTGTAATGGATAGCATATCTGACCGGCAATCGGAAGATCCTGGGTTCGATTCCCTGGCGGTTCACCTCATTTTTCATTTGTTCGTTATTTCTCTTCCTCGTGTGCAGAACGCTCCTCTATACTTACGTCGTTTCTATACATTAATATACTGCGTGGTCATTGCAGTTAAATGTACATATTCACGATTTGCGAGGGGGCCCTCTCAGGGCATTGGTTTCTGCCCTATTTAGGAGAATTTCGACTTCTGACTGATCGAGGCCCGTGGTGTAATGGATAGCATATCTGACCTGCAATTGGAAGATCCTGGGTTCAATTCCCTGGCGGTTCACCTCATTTTTCATTTGTTCGTTATTTCTCTTCCTCGTGTGCAGAACGCTCCTCTATACTTACGTCGTTTCTATACATTAATATACTGCGTGGTCATTGCAGTTAAATGTACATATTTACGATTTGCGAGGGTGCCCTCTCAGGGCATTGGTTTCTGCCCTATGTAGGAGAATTTCGACTTCTGACTGATCGAGGCCCGTGGTGTAATGGATAGCATATCTGACCGGCAATCGGAAGATCCTGGGTCCGATTCCCTGGCGATTCACCTCATTTTTCATTTGTTCGTTATTTCTTTTCCTCTTGTGCAGAACGCTCCTCTATACTTACGTCGTTTCTATACATTAATATACTGCGTGGTCTTTGCAGTTAAATGTACATATTCACGATTTGCGAGGGTGCCCTCTCAGGGCATTGGTTTCTGCCCTATGTAGGAGAATTTCGACTTCTGACTGATCGAGGCCCGTGGTGTAATGGATAGCATATCTGACCGGCAATCGGAAGATCCTGGATTCGATTCCCTGGCGGTTCACCTCATTTTTCAATTGTTCGTTATTTCCCTTCCTCGTGTGCAAAACGCTCCTCTATACTTACGTCGTTTCTATACATTAATATACTGCGTGGTCATTGCAGTTAAATGTACATATTCACGATTTGCGAGGGTGCCCTATCAGGGCATTGGTTTCTGCCCTATGTAGGAGAATTTCGACTTCTGACTGATCGACGCCCGTGGTGTAATGGATAGCATATCTGACCGGCAATCGGAAGATCCTGGGTTCGATTCCCTGGCGGTTCACCTCATTTTTCATTTGTTCGTTATTTCTCTTCCTCGTGTGCAGAACGCTCGTCTATACTTACGTCGTTTCTATACATTAATATACTGCGTGGTCATTGCAGTTAAATGTACATATTCACGATTTGCGAGGGTGCCCTCTCAGGGCATTGGTTTCTGCCCTATGTAGGAGAATTTCGACTTCTGACTGATCGAGGCCCGTGGTGTAATGGATAGTATATCTGACCGGCAATCGGAAGATCCTGGGTTCAATTCCCTGGCGGTTCACCTCATTTTCATTTGTTCGTTACTTCTCTTCCTCGTGTGCAGAACGCTCCTCTATACTTACGTCGTTTCTATACATTAATATACTGCGTGGTCATTGCAGTTAAATGTACATATTTACGATTTGCGAGGGTGCCCTCTCAGAGCATTGGTTTCTGCCCTATGTAGGAGAATTTCGACTTCTTACTGATCGAGGCCCGTGGTATGATGGATAGCATATCTGACCGGCAATCGGAAGATCCTGGGTTCGATTCCCAGGTGGTTCACCTCATTTTTCATTTGTTCGTTATTTCCCTTCCTCGTGTGCAAAATGCTCCTCTATACTTACGTCGTTTCTATACATTAATATACTGCGTGGTCATTGCAGTTAAATGTACATATTCACGATTTGCGAGGGTGCCCTCTCAGGCATTGGTTTCTGCCCTATGTAGGAGAATTTCGACTTCTGACTGATCGAGGCCCGTGGTGTAATGGATAGCATATCTGACCGGCAATCGGAAGATCCTGGGTTCGATTCCCTGGCGTTCACCTCATTTTTCATTTGTTCGTTATTTCTCTTCCTCGTGTGCAGAACGCTCCTCTATACTTTCGTTTTCTATACATTAATATACTGCGTGGTCATTGCAGTTAAATGTACATATTCACGATTTGCGAGGGTGCCCTCTCAGGGCATTGGTTTCTGCCCTATGTAGGAGAATTTCGACTTCTGACTGATCGAGGCCCGTGGTGTAATGGATAGCATATCTGACCGGCAATCGGAAGATCCTGGGTTCGATACCCTGGCGGTTCACCTCATTTTTCATTTGTTCGTTATTTCTCTTCCTCGTGGCCAGAACGCTCCTCTATACTTACGTCGTTTCTATACATTAATATACTGCGTGGTCATTGCAGTTAAATGTACATATTCACGATTTGCGAGGGTGCCCTCTCAGGGCAATGGTTTCTGCCCTATGTAGGAGAATTTCTACTTCTGACTGATCGAGGCCCGTGGTGTAATGGATAGCATATCTGACCGGCAATCGGAAGATCCTGGGTTCGATACCCTGGCGGTTCACCTCATTTTTCATTTGTTTGTTATTTCTCTTCCTCGTGGCCAGAACGCTCCTCTATACTTACGTCGTTTCTATACATTAATATACTGCGTGGTCATTGCAGTTAAATGTACATATTCACGATTTGCAAGGGGGCCCTCTCAGGGCATTGGTTTCTGCCCTATGTAGGAGAATTTCGACTTCTGACTGATCGAGGCCCGTGGTGTAATGGATAGCATATCTGACCGGCAATCGGAAGATCCTGGGTTCGATTCCCTGTCGGTTCACCTCATTTTTCATTTGTTCGTTATTTCTCTTCCCCGTCTGCAGAACGCTCCTCTATACTTACGTCGTTTCTATACATTAATATACTGCGTGGTCATTGCAGTTAAATGTACATATTCACGATTTGCGAGGGTGCCCTCTCAGGGCATTGGTTTCTGCCCTATGTAGGAGAATTTCGACTTCTGACTGATCGAGGCCCGTGGTGTAATAGATAGCATATCTGACCGGCAATCGGAAGATCCTGGGTTCGATTCCCTTGCTGTTCACCTCATTTTTCATTGGTTCGTTATTTCTCTTCCTCGTGTGCAGAACGCTCCTCTATACTTACGTCGTTTCTATACATTAATATACTGCGTGGTCATTGCAGTTAAATGTACATATTCACGATTTGCGAGGGTGCCCTCTCAGGGCATTGGTTTCTGCCCTATGTAGGAGAATTTCGACTTCTGACTGATCGAGACCCGTTGTGTAATAGATAGCATATTTGACCGGCAATCGGAAGATCCTGGGTTCGATTCCCTGGCGGTTCACCTCATTTTTCATTTGTTCGTTATTTCTCTTCCTCGTGTGCAGAACGCTCCTCTATACTTACGTCGTTTCTATATATATATATATATATATATATATATATATATATATATATACTGTATATATATTTATATTATATATAAAATATCTGGATATATATAAATATATATATATATATAGAATATATATATATATATATATACAGGGTGGGCTGAAAGTAGCTCCCTAATTTAAATTACATATAAATTATGTATAAATTGTGATTGTATTATTATATTGTTATGGTGTGTTCTCTAAAGTGGTAAAATTGTAACGGTAATCTTTTTTTCTCTAAAGTGTTCTCTTTGTGTTCTCTAAAGTGGTACAATTGTAACGTTCATTTTTTTTTTTCATTTCAGATTGAAGGGTAACATGGCTGAGCGTTTAACACTGCAGGAGCGTGCCCAGTTGGCGGCACGTTACGAAGTTTGGCAATCTGTCGTTCGAGTTCAAAGATGGTGGCGGGCCATTCACGGACCACGTGCCCAAGTGGACCCGAAAACAATCAAGAACTGCCACTCGAAGCTCATGACCACGGGGTCTGTGGCAGATGTTCGAAGATGTGGTCGCCCTTCGACATCCAGGGCCCAGGAGACGGTGCAGGCAGTTCAGGAAATGTTCGCACGGAGTCCAAGAAAGTCAACTCGCCAGGCAGCTCGGGAAAGTGGACTCTCCCGCTACTCAGTGCGAACTGTGCTGAAGAATTAGCTGAACTGGCGTGCGTGGAAGCCGCATTACTGCCAATCTCTCTCGGACGAGGACTGCGACATTCGCATGGAGTTCGGGGAAATCATGCTGGCTTGGCATGAAGACTGGCCCCATCTCTTCCGCAACATCCTCTGGAGCGACGAGGCGGTGTTCCACGTCGGAGGCTTTGTCAACCGCCACAATTGCCACTACTGGGCAGGAGAGGATCCCATGGTTACCGCTGAAAAACGGCAGAATCGGTTCAGTGTAACGGTGTGGTGTGGTATGACCTCAGATCAGGTTGTGGGCCCGTTCCTTCTGCGCAACACCATGAATGCTGAGCGGTACCTTGCTATGTTGCGAAACGAGGTCTGGCCGGTTGTCAGCACATGGGAGAACATCGACGATCTGATATTTATGCAAGATGGCGCCCCTCCGCACTTCGCTCTTGTTGTCCGTGAGTGGCTGGATGCCCACTTCCCTGGGCGTTGGATGGGTCGTCGTGGTCCACATCAATGGCCAGCCAGGAGCCCCGACTTGACACCGTGCGACTTCTTTCTTTGGGGGTGGGTAAAGGAAGAAGTCTACCGCACCAAACCGAGGACATTGGAAGAACTGGAGGACCGAATTCGGGAAGTCATGTCCTCCATCCCGCCGGAGTTCCTGCTAAAGTCAGTGGACGCCATTCCTGGGCGGCTCCAGAAGCTGGTGGAAAGAGTTGGAGCCCAAAATGGTAGGTTTAGAGAAAACCTACCATGTATGCCTACCTTTTCATATTATTTCTTCTGAAATAAATGGATAATATACGTATTTTTTTACCAATCCAAAATAGGGAGCTACTTTCCGCCTACCCTGTATATATATATATATATATACAGGGTGGTGCAAAAGTCTGGACCCATAGGCAATTTACTATATAAAAAATATCTTTCGATTTTTATAATAGTTTTTATAATTTAATTTTTGTTTATAATTTTACTAAATATTTTTCAGATTGTTACCCTATGTAAAACTTAATCCAATGTGGATGGAGGGGCCCAACCATATCTTGTTTCAATTACAGCTACTGAGAACCCAAAGGAAAGTAGTGGTGGACATCGTGTTACCTGTGGTGAGAAGGTCCGCTTGGTATGCTAGGCCAGAGGCAGTTTTGCAAGCAATACTCTGCAGCCAATGTACTAAAGAGCGAACTGAGGCTGTGGAAATCATTCTAAAGCTTAGAGGAACATCACTAGATGATGACCAGCTGGGAGACTGCTCTGTTCAGACAAAGAATGTACCTCCGATGAACGTCAATGCCACGAAATTGTCAGAATTAGTTAACTTGAGTTCGGAAGTTTTGGAGTCACCACTGAGAACATGTATAACAAACAAAGATTTAACACAACTTAAAGAGGCCCCAATGCAAGTGCCAAAGTGGCCTTCTCACACTCAGAGTGTGGAGAGATGTGTGAAAATGGTCACAGAAGCAGCTAGTCAAGTTTAGTCACGAGAGGCGAGAAGGCCACATCAAAGCGCAAATTAGCAAGCCGAATGCTGATGTCAAGGAACCGCAGCAAAAAGGACATGACTGCATTGGTTACTTTCAAATAAAGACTCTGAATGATATCTTATTGCCACTTTAAATGTTGATAGGATGTTTGCGCACATTTGTTATTTAGTTACGAATTTACGGAAAAATTGAATTTTTTTAATTACAATTGATATAGGTACGAGTTATTTTTTTATTTTTTTCGAAGCAAGGATATTATTTTGTATGCCAAATGATTACATTAAATTGCTACCAATCACATGATTTTCGATTTAGTCATTTCACCCCCAAAATTGACACCCTAATGCAGGACCGTATTAATCAGTGAGCTGAATGATATATATATATATATATATATATATATATATATATATATAATATATATATATATATATATATATATAACTGCAATGACCGCGCAGTATATTAACGTATAGAAACGACGTAAGTATAGAGTCAGAAGTTGTAATTCTCCTACATAGGGCAGAAACCAATGCCTTGAGAGGGCACCCTCGCAAATCCTGAATATGTACATTTAACTGCAATACGTTAATATACTGCGCGGTCATTGCAGTTAAATGTACATATTCACGATTTGAGAGGGTGCCCACTCAAGGCATTCGTTTCTGCTCTATGTAGGAGAATTACAACTTCTGACTATCGTGGCTCCGTGGTGTAGTGGTTAGCACGTCTGACCGGCAATTGGAAGATCTTGGGTTCGATTCCCGGGCGGGTGCCTTATTTTTCATTTGTTTGTTATTTCTCTTCCTCGTGTGCAGAACACTCCTCTATACTTACGTCGTTTCTATACATATATATATATATATATTTCTATGTAGACAGAGAGCGGTAATCAGATTAAATCACATTTCACAAAATAGTAAAGATTATGTAATAAATCATAAAGCATAGATTTAATAATACCTAACTTATGCTAATTATCTACCAACCCCTTTCTTTATTGAGTGGAAGGATGACTTGCTGGGCATACTACGCATCGCAAGCCGTCACCGGGTCTCAAACCCATGGGTAGATAATAAGCAATTAGCCTAAACAGGTCATTCACATATACTCTGATAAACTCATTGTATGGTGAAGTTGTTTAAAAGAGATGCAATTATTATTTCTAAAAGTCTGCTTGTAGAACTTTATAGAAAGTTTGTTTTTTAAATTATTACGAAATTATTAATTATTTGATGAAGAAAATTATTTGAGAATTCGATCTCTAAATGGTTAATAGAGCACAATTACTTTAATTTACAGACTCGGAAGTACTTTTATCCTATACTTAAATCTCACTGGAGTCCCCTTCCGCTGTATAATTCTGTTCGGCTTCACAAATGTTTGCAACGTCCTGTGATGAAAATAAATCATTCCTGTCGGAAGCGGGAAAAAGATGCAGGGTTGCACCATCCCTGCAGGAAAGCAGGATAAAATCACTCTTTCGTGTGTGTATATATAATATATATATATATGGGAATATATACCCATATATATATATAATATATATTATATATATATATAATATATATATATATATATATATATATATGGGAATGAACTCAGAATGGTCCCCTGAGTTTTTATGATACACACAGACAGTGTATGGAACAAGGAACTCTTCTGGGATAATTAAATCCACTATAGTCCGAAAAAGTAATGGTAAATGAAAAATACCATAGTTTTTTTTTCATGATGCTAGCCGACGTGGGCAACGGGTCACTCGCAAAGGTGTCCCATAAATATAGCTTCCCTCACCAGCTATCTCCAAAGCAGACAGGATCCAGCTTTGGGACATGGATCTAGGGTTTAAAGCAGCCTAGCCCTGCTACATTTACAACCTCAATATAAGCAAAAGACTCGCTGCCTTCACGTCAGATAGAATACATCAAAGAAAAAGGGGTAACTATTATATTTTTAGCCAAAAAACAAAACTTAAACCTCAACTGGTAGAATTGAAGGTCCAATTTTCAAGGCACATAATATGTCCGTTTCAAGATATATAATGTTATAATGTTATAATGTTTCAGACCAACAAAGACCCTAGGATCCAATCATGGCTGGTCTACCTAACTGTGTTCGTAATCGTGTATTGTGTATGTCCTCCGTTGTGGCGGAGGGGACCTACAATTTTACGTGGGTTCCGAACCACAAGAACATAAGAAATTTATGTAAAAACTGCCGTTAAATTGGCAACGATCAATTTTTACAAAACTAAATAATTATCAATTTAAAACTAATTAATTATCGATTTAAAACTAAAGATAGAATCTCTGGATCGAGAGGATCAAGTCATAATAGACTACTATCCACAAATATGTTACACTCTATATCTATTTATAACGGACATGCAAATATATCAGATCCAAAGAATCCAGTCAATTTCATTACGGTATCCATCAAGTCACGGTCCATATCGATTGCGGAGCAAGTCAAAATTTACCTACACTTTACGAGGAAAAGTGTAGGTGTGGCTGTAAAGACTGTACAGTAATGTAGAAATGTGTGTGCACCCATTTTGGGTCTCCCATTTCAAGGTGTTTGTGGGGCAAGTGAAGATCATGAGTTTTTCAATACCTCACAGTATTATGGGGGGCACCGCTCGGCAAAGGACTCTCTTTAAATGGGGTGTGTAAGGACAGAGAGTATCCCCTAACCCAAGACGCTGCCTCCCTATATCCCACAACACTTGTGTTGAGCTGTGGGATCTATCCCCAGAAAGCCTTAATTTTACTACCTTAAACTATACCCTTTCTATCAACAAATGCGTCTAATCGATTTTTAAACATGTTTATAGACGTGCTACTAATTACTTCTACCGGCAAACTATTCCAGGTATTTACTATTCTATGCGTAAAAATGTTTTTCGCAACTGCTCTCTCGAACCTTCTACTTGTCAACTTACACCCGATATCTCTAGTCCTATTATATTGAGATATTTCGAAAAAGCTATCTCTGTCAACGTTATCGAACCCACTCATAATTTTGAAAAACTGGATTAGATCACCCCTTAACCTCCAAGTCTCGAGTGTTGTCAATTTTAACTCCTTAAGCCTATCGTCGTACGACTTTGACCTAAGCGACGGAATCATCTTAGTTGCTCGTCTTTGAACTCTTTCGATTTTGTCTATATCTTTGCGCATATGCGGATTCCAAAAATGGACCGCGTACTCCAAATGGGGTCTAACTAATGATTTATAAAGTGGAACTATAATATCGCGCGATTTGTACTCAAAATTTAGAGCTATAAAACCTAACACTTTGTTCGCCTTATTGACCGCTGTTGTACTTTGTTTCGCTACTTTTAAATCACCAGTGACTTCAACTCCTAAACTTTTTCCTGCTCTACGCTTGTTAAAACTTTCCCTGACATACTATACGCAAAATTACCGTTACGCGAACCTATATGCAAAATTTTGCACTTATCAACGTTAAATCTCATTTGCCATGTGACTGACCAATCAACGATTTTATTCAGATCTTCCTGAATTTTACCTCTATCTTCGTCATTAATCGCCCTACCACCCAGCTTCGTGTCATCCGCAAACTTTGAAACTGGACTGACTAGGCCGACATCTAAATCGTGAATATATATAAGAAAAAGCAAGGGGCCCAATACTGAACCCTGAGGAACGCCACTCGCTACATTAGCCCAACACGACTTCGCTCCATCAACGACTACCATCTGTTTTCTACCTAGCATCCACTCTTCTAGCCAATTTATTACTACACCCCTGATTCCATGAGCCTTAGTTTTTTCAATGAATCTTTTCTGAGGCACGGTGTCAAACGCTTTTGGAAATCTAAATACACTACATGAACCGCCCGATGTCTATCGTAAAGGTCAACCACGCTTTGGAAAAATTCTAAAAGATTAGTTATGCAAGATTTGTTTCGCCTAAATCCGTGCTGCGTATTTCTAACTAGCTTATGGAATTCTAAGTGTTCGACTATACGATCCCTAATTATTGATTCCAGTAGCTTACCTACAACAGACGTTAAACTGATTGGCCTATAATTTCCCGCCGCACCTTTATCGCCTTTCTTAAAGATAGGTGTTACGTTTGCTAACTTGAAATTATCTGGTACGCACCCCTTAGAAATAGACGCATTAAAAATATCTGGATAAATATATATATATATATATATATATAATATATATATATATATAAAAATATCTGGATATATATATATATATATATATATATATATATATATATATATATAATATATATATATATATATATATATATATATATATATAAAATATCTGGATAAATATTATTATATATATATATATATATATATATATATATAAAATATCTGGATATATATATATATATATATATATATATATATAATATATATATTATATATAATATCTGGATATATATATATATATAAAATATCTGGAAATATATATATATAAAATATCTGGATATATATATATATATATATATATATATATATATATATGTAAAATATTTGAATATATATATATAAAATATTTGGATATATATATATATATATATATATATAAAATATAATGTTATAATGTTATAATGTTTCAGACCAACAAAGACCCTAGGATCCACTCATGGCTGGTCTACCTAACTGTGTTCGTAATCGTGTATTGTGTATGTCCTCCGTGATGGCGGAGGGGACCTACAATTTTACGTGGGTTCCGAACCACAAGAACATAAGAAATTTATGTAAAAACTGCCGGTAATTTGGCAACGACCAATTTTTACGAAACTAAATAATTATCAATTTAAAACTAATTAATTATCGATTTAAAACTAAAGATAGAATCTCTGGATCCAGAGGATCAAGTCATAATAGAATACTATCCACAAATGTTACACTCTATATCTATTTATAACGGACATGCAAATATATCAGATCCAAAGAATCCAGTCAATTTCATTACGGTATCCATCAAGTCACGGTCCATATCGATTGCGGACCAAGTCAAAATTTACAACCATATACATTACAATATATACACTTTCGAGGAAAAGTGTAAGTGTGGCTGTAAAGACTGTACAGTAATGTAGAAATGTGTGTGCACCCATTATGGGTCTCCCATTTAAAGGTGTTTGTGGGGCAAGTGAAGATCATGAGTTTTTCAATACCTCACAGTACTATGGGGGGCACCGCTCAGCAGAGGAATCTCTTTAAGTGGGGTGTGTAAGGACAGAGAGTATCCCCTAACCCAAGACGCTGCCTCCCTATATCCCACAACACTTGTGTTGAGCTGTGGGATCTATCCCCACAAAGCCTTAATTTTACTACCTTAAACTTTACCCTTTCTATCAACATGCGCATCTAATCGATTTTTAAACATGTTTATAGACGTGCTACTAATTACTTCTACCGGCAAACTATTCCAGCTATTTACTATTCTATGCGTAAAAAAGTTTTTCGCAACTGCTGTCACGAACCTTTTACTTGTCAACTTACACCCGTTATTTCTAGTCCTATTATATTGAGATATTTCGAAAAAGCTATCTCTATCTACGTTATCAAACCCATTCATAATTTTGAAAACCTGGATTAGATCACCCCTTAACCTCCTAGTCTCGAGAGTAGTCAATTTTAACTCCTTAAGCCTATCCTCGTACGACTTTGACCTAAGAGACGGAATCATCTTAGTTACTCGTCTTTGAACTCTTTCGATTTTGTCTATATCTTTGCGCATATGCGGATTCCAAAAATGGACCGCGTACTCCAAATGGGGTCTAACTAATGATTTATAAAGAGGAACTATAATATCGCGCGATTTGTACTCAAAATTTCGAGCTATAAACCCTAACACTTTGTTCGCCTTATTGACCGCTGCTGTACTTTGTTTCGCTACTTTTAAATCACCAGTGACTATAATTCCTAAATCTTTTTCCTGCTCTACGCTTGTTAAATCTTTCCCTGACATACTATACGCAAAATTACCGTTACGCGAACCTATATGCAAAATTTTGCACTTATCCACGTTAAATCTCATTTGCCATGTGACTGACCAATCAACGATTTTATTCAGATCTTCCTGAATTTTACCTCTATCTTCGTCATTAATCGCCCTACCACCCAGCTTCGTGTCATCCGCAATCTTTGAAACTGTACTGACTAGGCCGACATCTAAATCGTTAATATATATAAGAAAAAGCAAGGGGCCCAATACAGAACCCTGAGGAACGCCACTCGCTACATTAGCCCAACACGACTCCGCTCCATCACGACCACCCTCTGTTTCCTGCCTCGCAACCACTCTTCTAGCCAATTTATTACTACACCCTGATTCCATGAGCCTTAGTTTTTTAATGAGTCTTTTGTGCGGCACGGTGTCAAACGCTTTTTGAAAATCTAAATACACTACATCAACCGCCCGATGTCTATCGTAAACGTCAACCTCGCTTTGGAAAAATTCTAAAAGATTAGTTAAGCAAGATTTGTTTCGCCTAAAACCGTGTTGCGTATTTCTAACCAGATTATGCACTTCTAAGTGTTCGACTATACGATCCCTAATTATTGATTCCAGTAGCTTACCTACAACAGACGTTAAACTGATTGGCCTATAATTTCCAGCGGCACCTTTATCGCCTTTCTTAAAGATAGGTGTTACGTTTGCTAACTTGAAATTATCTGGTACGCACCCCTCAGAAATAGACGCATTAAAAATCTTTGTTAGCGGCACAACAATGCTATCTTTTAATTCTTTTAGTTGTATGGGATATATGGAATCCGGCCCCGGTGATTTACGCGTTTTCATTTTATCAATATAGCGCATTACTACCCCTTCACTAACGACAATATTATCCAAAATATTACCATTATCAAAAGGTATTATGTCTATGACCGTAGGGATATTCGTTACATCTTCTATAGTAAAAACTGACGTAAACAATTCGTTTAGCAAGGTAGCCATTTCCTTGTTTTCAGAGACTAGATCTCCATTTACATTTTTCAATGGACCTAAGACACTTTTTACTGGATTTCTATTATTGACGTATTGAAAGAATC
This sequence comes from Bathynomus jamesi, assembly GCA_023014485.1. NCBI lineage: Eukaryota > Metazoa > Arthropoda > Malacostraca > Isopoda > Cirolanidae > Bathynomus > Bathynomus jamesi. The sequence goes on along the minus strand of JAJOZX010004978.1, from coordinate 344,210 downwards.
GTTTGGGGTTTTCTTTACCGTCACGAGCTATGGAGATTTCAAATTCGCGCTTGGACTTTTTTATTACACTTTCGCTTCACGCCTCAGAGATATGTAGTTGTTTCGTAACAACAAATTGTCTTTATCGCACTTATGTTGCCTATAAGCCCTATCTCTACTCTTTATAATGTCTCGTACTCTAGAAGTAAACCACAAGAGCTTGTTGTTTACTTTCGCACGCTTAATTTTGTACGGTACACATTCCTCATTATAGTCCTAAATACCGTTACGAACGATTCCCACATTAGTTTTGCGTTGAGTTCCCCATTACGTTTTCCCAATTGACGTGTGAAAATTTATTTCGAAATTTACTAAAGTCTGCGTGCTGGATGTTAGGAATTTTAGTCGAGTTAGTTGGTTTCGAGTGACTTACTGAGAGGACAAACTCTACCATATTGTGATCGCTATTGCTCACGGTTCTATTACTTGAAGATCAGTAATTAGCCTATATCCGTAGTTATTACTAAATCTAAAATACTGTCCAACCTCGTAGGTTCCCCAACCTTTGAATAAGAAAGCTATCCTCGAGAAAATTAAACTAAACGATTACCTTCCGCGTCTCCTGCATTTTATCGTAATTCACGTTGGCGCAATTAAAGTCACCCATAACTAAAGCCTGCTCACTACCGATTTTCTCTTTAGTTCACGATATAACGCTTCGTCCGTATCAGCTGTTTGATTTGGGGGCCTATATATAACCGCAACAAGAAGTTTGAAATCGTTCAATTTAAGTTCTGCTATAGTCGAATCTATCGGTTCTGGAATTGAGTGCTTACTTCTATAACGTTCGCAATATTATCTTTGATATACAACATAACACCGCCTCCTCGCCTACCTATTCTGTTTTTAACAAAAAGTCTATAACCTTTAATTTGATATTCCCTACAAAGTCACGTGTTTCGGTGCTAAGCCACGATTCATTTATCGCAATTAAATCATAGTCTTTACAAGCAATTAAGGAAAAAAATTCGTTTATTTATTTCGTAGGCTAAGAGCATTAAGGATAGAACCTTCAAATTGCTTGCAATTACGACACCTTCGCGAGCGCGGGGGAAACTTGTAGAATTTACGCTGGGACCGTTCGAGTTACGGCAACCTGAAAAGAAGAGACTGTATTATGAAATAGTCTTCCTAAACGCGCAGTCCTACGTCATTAAGATGAAGTCCATTTCGAGGAACAAGTCCCTCCTGCCGTAGAAAACTGTTCCAAAAATTTGCATAATGCACTCCTTCCTGTTGGCAAAGAGACTTTAGGTTATTGTTAATATAGGTCGCCTTGCTGTAGAAATCGTTACGTTGGATAATTCGAGGAAGGAGGGAAGTATACCTGTTAAGACAATCTTATTAGTTTTCTCCTTTAGTCGCTCTATTAAGTCCCTGTACCTAGCCAGCAGTTCTTCCGATCTAGAATTTAAAACGTTATTAGTACCGACATGAATAACATACGTTGTGTCCTCGGCGGTACCGTTTGTAAAATGGTCAACACTATTAGTTATATCCTCCACTCTTGCACCAGGGTAGCAGTAACGGCGCCTACGACGAGGATTTCTCCCACAGAATTCCTCGAGCTGCCCTCGAACATGGAATCGCCAACGAGTCGTATTTCCGGTTCATCAGCATCTTCGAAACCTAAAACAGAAAACTTATTGCTTGTTATTACTGGTAGACAAGTCTTTGCTTTTCGCAATGGGGCTCCATTTCGCACTCGAACGAAGGGTTGGGAACTAGGGGAAGAGAGAGGGCTATTAATACTGTTTATATTATTAGTAGAAAACTGAGGCATGAGGGTCGTAAACTGGAGTCTCAAGGAATCCAATTTTGCCGTCAGAAGCATCACGCTTTCTTGAAGCCTCACCCTGGCCTCCCTCTCACGGTCTAATTCGTTCCTCAGGACTTCCATGCTTGAGCACCACCTGCAAACTAATTGTTCATTATTATTAGCCATTGTAAAACGCGTAAGCGGCAAATTTCCCTTCACAGCGACTGCAAGTACTTGACGGGGGTGCCATGCTTTTAATTAGTTAAAAAACAAAAAAAAACAAAAAAACACAAAACGAGCGTTTGGAAATTAATAAATTACAACGTAGGTCTACCGCGTGCTTATTGTGCCGTCACCTGCGAAAACCCGCAAAATTGTTCTTGAAACGCAGAAACAGGTTCTTGTAACACAATTTATGCTAAATGAATATATAATTAAGCTACCGACGAAAGAAATGTAAAGAAAAGGTATTAAATGAAACTTATCTGGTCACTGTTTACTGACTTAATCCTTTTTTTCCACGGTAGGTGACCTTTTTGGAGGTCAGGTAGTGTGTGAAGGAAAAATGAACCTTAGAAAAACACGTTTCTGATAGATTTGAAAAACAACAAGGCAAACCAAGGGAATTTCAACCCTATGACTGCACGTTGTCTGATCGATTGAAAACAAACAAGGAAGTAGCCTTGGTTTGATCAAATAATATAGTACTGAATAACGTCAATAAATGAAATATATTCGTTAATGAATGATTAGTAGCACGAAGTAATTTAGTTAAGAATGCACGGAACACTTTTTTTTTAAAACACTTCAACGAAAACCACTTATTCAATTGATAACACTCGACACTCGATAAAACACGTCTGTAAAATATCTGGATAAATATATATATATATATATATATATATAATATATATATATATATATATATATATATATAATATAATATATATATATATATATATATATAATATATATATATATGTATATAAAATATATGGATATATATATATATATATATAAAATATCTGCATATATATTTATATATAAAATATCTGGATAGATATATATATATATATTATATATATATATATATATATATATATAAAATATCTGGATATATATATATATATATATGTATATATATATATATATATAATATATATATAATATCTGGATATATATATATATCTATAAAATATCTGGTTATATATATATATATAAAATATTTGGATATATATATATATATTAATATCTGTATATATATACATATATATATATAAAATATCTGGATATATATAATATTATATATATATATATATTATATATATATAAAATATCTGGATATATATATATATATATATATATATATATATAAAATAAACTGGATATATATATATATATAATATCTGGATATATATATATATATATATATATATATATATATATATATATATATATATATATATATATATATATAAAATATCTGGATATATATATATATATATATATATAAATTATCTGGATATATATATATATATAAATAACTGGATATATATATATATATATATATATATAACATCTATATATATATATATATATATACTGGTAAAAAAAGAAACGCAATTAGCTTGCATATGGTGTAAAATTTAAGTTGTTAGTGGTATTATCACAGTTTCAAGATTATGGTTAAATGTTTGTTCAAATCTTTTAAAGCCACTTAGTGCATGTTTTTAAACCTCACTAATCCCGGCTAAGACGCCATTTTGTTACAAACAATAAACAGAGATTAAATTGAATGTATTCTTTATGAAGGCATGCATTTTTTCTTTGACTTCACAGAATACACACTGCCCGTTGAGAAAACCAAACTTTTTCCCGCGATTGAGGCATGCCACGACTCTCAGAGATCAACAGAGGTCGTGCCTTAGGCATGTTGGATGCAGGCATGTCTGCTGTCCAAGTTGCACAACGAATGCATGTGCATCCCAGCACAATCTCTAGGCTTGTTAGACGGTACAATGCCACAGGAAGTGTTCAGGACCTGCCAAGACGTGGGCGACCTCGTGTGACGACCCAACGCCAGGATCGCCACATTGTACTGCAGTACCTGCGTCATCGGCAGCGGAATGCTCGTCAGACGGCCAGAGAGACACCTGGTATCCACAACAACAGAATTAGTGACCAGACCGTCAGAAACCGACTCCGTAATGCAGGACTCCGATCCCGCAGGCCTTACAGAGGTCCTTTTCTCACTGATGCAAGAAGGCAACGCAACGACGCCTGCAATGGGCCTATCAGCACCGTGACTGGACACAAAGAATGTGGAACCAAGTCCACTTTTCTGACGAGTCTCGCTTCAGACTGTCCAATTCTGATGGCCGTGTCAGGGTATACAGACGACCAGGAGAGCGA
>JAJOZX010004978.1:297500-337500 GCA_023014485.1 Bathynomus jamesi | reverse complement strand
GGAGATACTCTTTGTCCTTACACACCCCATTTAAAAAGATTCCTCTGCCGAGCGGTGCCCCCCATAGTACTGTGAGGTATTGAAAAATTCATGATCTTCACTTGCCCCACAAACACTTTGAAATGGGAGACCCAAAATGGGTGAACACACATTTCTACATTACTGTACAGTCTTTACAGCCACACCTACACTTTTCCTCCGAAGTATATATATTGTAATGTACAGTGCCCGCGAAAAGTATCCGATCACTCAAGAAAATACAATATTTTCCCTTGATATTCAGAGACACGTAATTCACTTTCTATTTGTTCTAGCGACATCTGGTAACTTTGAGGTTGCTCGCTGATATGAGAGCTATCCAACGCATTCTCAAATTAGTGTTCTGGTAGCCTTCGTTGCGGGTGGCTGTGTCTCAAATTTGTCAGATTTCACTGTTTGTGTAAATTTCTTGATATTTTTTTTTTTTTACAGAAAGTGGTGTAAATAAATTTATTATATATAATGTGTGCTAAAAAACAACTTAAGAGTGATTGTCGAGGTGCTATTGTTGCTTTGCATGCATGTGGGAAATCACAGAGACAGATAGCTAAGGAATTAAACATATCCCAAAGTACCGTTAATTTATGGGTTTCACGGGCTAAGAACAATGGTGGCCTAACCACGCCAGTCCCTAAAAAACGATCTGGCAGACCGAGAAAAACAAATTCGCGAACAGACAAACTTATGAAACGTTTTAGTATTGAAAAACCCAACAATAACTGCGAAAGAAATAAAATTTAATATGAATAATTTGTTATCTGGTGTTTCTGAACGAACTATCCAGGAGCGGCTCCAAAAGAACTCGGATTACCATCTCGCCATGCTGCTAAGAAACCGTTCATTAATGAAAAAATGCGTAAAAAACGTGTCGCATTTTGTAAAAAATACATTCATTGGACTGTTGATGACTGGAAGAAGGTTTTATTTAGCGATGAGTCGACATTTTTGACATTCAGAAGTTGTCCAAAAAAGGTTCGCCGGCCTATTGGCTCAAATAGGATGGACCCTAAATACACCCTAAAGACAATGAAACACCCTCCAAGTGTGATGGTTTGGGGTTGTTTCGGTTACTATGGGCGTGGAAACTTATATTTTCTTCCGAAGAACACAACTATGAATGGTGCACGGTATTTAGCAATGCTACAGGATAAACTTCCAATGGCAATGGCAATCCAAAGGACAAAAACATACATGCATGATGGTGCACCATGTCACAGGGCCAAAAAGTGACAAAATGGATTACTGACAATAAATTTGATATTTTGGATTGGCCTGGTAATAGTCCAGATCTCAATCCGATAGAAAATCTGTGGCTAATAATAAAAAATAAGGTTGAATGCCACGACACTGGCTCAGTCGAAAATTACAAGAGGCCATCAAAAAGGTATGGTGCAAGGAAATATCAGTGGAAGTTTGTCAAAACTTGATTAAATCCATGCCAAAACGTCTAGAACAAGTCATCCAAACCAAAGGACAGACAAAATACTAATATAAGGTTAGTATACATTTAAACATTGTTTTTTATGTAAAAAATACAAATTTCAAGGGTGATCGGATACTTTTCGCGGGCACTGTATATTGGTTGTAAATATATTTTATCCAGATATTTTATATATATATATATATATATATATATCCCGATATTTTATATATATATATATATATATATATAATTATATTTTCCAGATATTATATATGTATATATATATATATATATATATATATTTATCTAGATATTTTATATATATATATATCTATATATATATATATATATATATATATTTATCCAGATATCTTATATATACATGTAAAATGAACAATGAATAATCAATATTCATTTTTACATAATAACCAAAATCGCTTAACTCGAGTTTGGATAAAAATTTTATTTGTAGCTTTGTATTTTCGTTGTGTCACAACCCTATGATCTACCATTTCTATGGTTTAGTCGTATCCATTTTCCATTTTTAATTTGTTATAGAATTTATTATAATTAATTATGGTTCTCTTGCATCTCACCCTCGTCCCTAGATTATGCATACACATTGCATATAACAGGATTGGAACCCGTAGTTGTACTTCTTAGTCATTAATATCCACTCTTTGTCTCTAATTCGTTCTTGTAAATCTTCCTAATAATGATTTGTACTATACGTACAAATTCAATAACTATGACGTCACATTTTCCCGTCATTAATTTCCCTTCATCATATCTCTACTATGCAATGTATGGTAAATTCTTTAATAATAATGTTGTGGTGTTATGTAGTATAAATATTATTATTCAACCATATTCATCTATACGTCCATATCTTACCTTGACCATTATCCTATATAAATTTTATTAAATATTCATTTTTACTCGTGTTAGTCTATGAAACGCAAAACTTTATGCATTCGTTCGAAAACGCACAAATACGTTCTCGTATTATTTTTTTTATTTTTATTTTTAATTATATCACCTCCCGCAATGAACTCGAGAATGCTGAGGTAAGTGATCAAATTCCGCTAACTACGGCAGAAGCGAACGCTTCTAAGATAAAAATCCCCTTTCGCTCTGATTCAAATTTATAACATATTATGTTGTATATAAATCCATACCGTATGTGCCCATGTACTTTGTATTATATTTCTAACATCTTAATTGTCTATTAATATGAAACAATGTAAAAAGAAAACAAAGTTATAGTAACTCTTTAATTGTAATTAACTGTAATACGTTAATTTAATATAACGTAATGTACTTTAATGAAACTGTAATTAATAATAACTTGTAATGTACTGCATTCAAACTGTAATTAAATGTAATGATTTAATATATAATGTAAGAATGTACTTTAAATGGAAGTGTAATTAAACAATAATAAGTGAATATGAGTTAATTGGTAACTGTAATTGTAATGAACCAAAATTAATACGTACTCAGTCATGTACTCAAGTTGTACTTATGTGCTACTATGAAATTATATCGCCTTCAATACAATTAGTTTTTATTTTTATTTTTTTAAATTTTTATTTTCAATCTTTCAAACATCTGATCATGTGTTTAAATGGGGGGGAAACTTAACCTTCAACTGCCTTCCCCCAACATTTACGCTTATATGATATATGTATTTGTAAAATGAACTTCACTTCATTACGGGACTCTTCTTTGGTCACTAGTACGAGACTCCCTTTTTAGCAGCCTCGCTGCGGGGATGGGGCAGAGGCCCCTTGCCTCCTTAACTTTTTAGATTCCGGCCTGAGCCATGGTCGAAAGAGGTCGAACCTTTACCCCTGTAAATTCAGAGCACGACCTGTACATTTTAGAAGTAAACCTCAGTAAAACAAGTTTTTCTATCTTTTCCTTCTAGCATTGTTCTCTTCAGGAATTTAGTCAGTAAAGTCGATAAGTTTAGTACCAAGAGAAAGTATAAGAGTATTATAGAAAGAGAAGAATTAACAACTGTCGACCCTATAGCGAGAGAAAAGAATTAGAATATTATAGAAGAAAAGTATCGCGAGAAGAAATATCCGTTGCTGCCTCCCAACTAGAACCCCCGTCAATTCGAACCACCCAGGTCCATAGACGGAGGGGTTAACATATATATAAAATTTATCCAGGTAATTTATATATATATATATATATATATATATATATTTATCCAGATATTTTATATATAGGTATATATATATTTATGCAGATATTTTATATGTAAATATATATATATTTAACCAGATATTTTTATATATATATATATATATATATATATATATTTATCCAGATATTTTATATATATATATATATATAATATCTGGATATATATATATATATATATATATATATATATATCCAGATATTTTATATATATATATATATATCCAGATATTTTATATATATATATATATATATATATATATATATATATATATATATATTATAGTATATATATATATATATATATATATATATCCAGATATTATATATATATACATATATATCCCGATATTTTTATATATATATATATATATATATATATATATATATATATATACATATATATATATATATATATATAATATATCCCGATATTTTATATATATATATTATATATTATTATATATATATATCCAGGTATTTTATATATATATATATAAAATATATATATACATATATACCGGTATTTTATATAGTATATACCGGGTGTCCGAGAATTATCTGTACAATTTTTGGCTGTTATTAAAAGTCAACCATGAAGTGTAGAAATTCCAGTGTTGTCCCATTTTACAGAGAATCTCATTAAGTTTTTTCTGATACCACGTTTTGACAAGATTTTAGAAATGTACGCGGGTGACAGACATTGATGATTTAAAAGCAAGAATCACAGCTGCTATTGAGCGAATTGATGTGGATATGCTGCAGCGTACATGGCAACATTTGGAGTATCGATTGGATGTTTTGCGAATCACTAATGGTGCACATATCGAATGTTTGTAACAACGTAACTTTAATAAAAGAAACTTTTGAAAATACAGATTCTAAATAATCTTGTTTAAGAATTTTACGTGTGTTATCAAGAATTTTATTAAAAGATGAAATTGTACAGATAATGTTCGGACACACTGGAATTTCTAAAAAACTTGTCAAAACTTGGTATCAGAAAAAACGTAATGAGATTCTCTGTAAAATGGGACAACACTGGAATTTCTACACTTCATGGTTGACTTTTAATAACACCCAAAAATTGTACAGATAATTCTCGGACACCCTGTATATATATATGTATATATATATATATATATATATATATATATATATATATATATATTTTATATAATATATATAATTATATATATATATATTTATCCAGATATTTTTATATATATATATGGGATGAATTTCACAATAAAACACGTGAAATGAATGAATGCTGCAAACCCACAAGGAAAAAGAAAAAAGATTCCAAGGCCTTTCGTGTATTCAAAGCTACACCTCGTCAGGGAATGAAGATAAAAGGCGAGATGCCCATAAATATATACAACGTACAGGAAAAACAAAACAATTAGCACATATTTAACAAGGGTTAATGAGAGGCAAAAGAAATTTTAACATGATATCGTCAATTTTATACGTCCCCGCACTGTTATTGAAATTGTTTTTAAAATGAATAAATGCACATTTTAGATTATTTCTTTCTATTATATCTCTGTTTTTAACAACCGCTTTAGAACTATCACACTTGATGCTATGGTTACATCTATACATATGGTTAAATAAAGCATTGGAATTATTAGCTGTTCTACAAGCATATTTATGCTGTTTTACCCTAATATCTAACGTTTTACCGGTTTGGCCTATATATACTGAGTTACATTGTGTACATCCGATCGAATACACACAACCAACAACATTATCAGGGCTATTCTTTATTAGGCGTGATTTAACAGTATTATTATACTTAAAGATTACATTAATGCCAATTGCTTTAAGTACAGTTGGAAGGTATTGAAAATTAACATGGTAAGGTAGGCTAAGGATAATTTTACGCTGAAATTCCTTTACAATTACATTATTATAATACCTATTCTCGGTTTTCTTAAGACAGTTATCTAAAAATGAAATATGATAACATAATTTAGTACCAATATTCATGATATTGCATAACTCGGAATCTAAAAATTCAGGACTGACAACTCTCAATGCTCGAAGAAACATAGCAGAGAAAATAGAGGATTTAATCGAAGGATGATGGTCAGAATAAAAATGCACATAAGAGTTATTGTTAGTAGGCTTACGGTAGACTTCATATTTGAACTGATTAGAGCATCTCCAAATTTTTAGATCAAGAAAAGATAGGCTTCCATCATTTTCTTTTTCAATTGTAAACTTAATGGATGGGACTAAATTGTTGAGCCTACCAAGAAATAAGTCCACATCCAAATTATTAGGCCAAAGGCATAAAATATCATCTATATACATGTACCAAGCCATGTTAAAATTAACAATCGTAGGCAAAATTCTACTTTCAAAAAATTCCATATATAAATTAGCTAGTACAGGTGAAAGGGGATTTCCCATAGCCAATCCAAACGACATAGCATAAAACTTATTTTCAAACTGAAATTTACAATCTTTGATACAAAGCTTAATTAATTCAATAAGAGTGTTGTGTTGAACAGGGAATGAATAATCAGAGATCTTTTCTTTTAAAAAATCAAGTAGGTCATCAACAGGGACTTTTGTGAATAGCGAGCATATATCGAAGCTTACCAATTTGAGATTAGGGTCATTAGGAGATCCATGCTATTTACAATATGTGACTCAGAAATAGAGCCAACTAACGGCGTTAATAAACTACAGTAACTAACCATTTTGATAGCTTATAGGTTACGGAGCCCACTGAGCTAACAATAGGCCTCATGGGATTATTAACTTTGTGTGTTTTTACTAAGCCGTACAGATATGGTAGTGACGGATTGATACTAAGAAACTGCTGTGGAAGCCCATTATAGTTATTTTTTTAAATTTCTCTTAATTTTCTGTTAAACATTTTATTAACATACCTCCAATGGGTCTCTATTTAGAGGTTTGTACGTGTCACGATCACTCAATAATGTATTCATCTTTTCAACATAACTGGTTTTGTCCATGATGACGATCGAATTGGATTTGTCCGCTTTAGTAATATGTAATGAATCATTATTTTTCAGTGTTTTTAGGGCTTTTTCAAACCTCAAATGATAATTCGATTCAAATCTCGTATTAAAAGCACTATACACACAACCTTTAGCTAAAGTCACCTCACTTTCGGAAATATTACTATGTTTTTTCAAAATTAATAAAAGACTTAGCAATCAGTAAACTGCTGGGCTTTTTTGGGACTGAGAAACCTAACCCAAGGCCTTAACGCACATTTCGTATTGAAGTCTAGCTCTTGGGACGACAAGTTAACAATATTACTAAAATCACTTTTTTTAGTCCAGTAACTATTACGAATTAAATCCTCCAGTCTATTGTTTAATTTCCTATTTTGAGTTCTGCATCTTCTACGTAAGTTGTTGTAAATATCGTCCAAAAGTGTACTTCCCCACGCATGAGGAACGGTAGAAAAAAATATATTTTTTCTTACTTCGGACTCTCTGAAGGCGTTCTTCATTCAATGCGGGCTATATTAATATGTTTCTTTAAAATAATCCTTTCGGTGTCACCAAACGGCGTATCGTCCAACATACGGTATCGTCTTCCAAGCAGGGATTTTGGGATGACTTTTTCACTATAACACTTCCTAAGGAAATCGAATTGGTTCTTAAGAGAAGGTGCATGAGCAATAGCAGAACGGTAACTTGTAAAAATCGATCGGAGAGAAGGGAATATGGTTGTAAAAAGAGCAACAGTGAAGAGGACACGCGTGGGCTCCATTATATGGGATGAATTTCACAATAAAACACTGAAAAATAATGATTCATTACATATTACTAAAGCGGACAAATCCAATTCGATCGTCACCATGGACAAAACCAGTTATGTTGAAAAGATGAATATATTATTGAGTGATCATGACACGTACAAACCTCTAAATAGAGACCCATTGGAGGATGTTAATAAAATGTTTAACAGAAAATTAAGAGAAATTTTAAAAAATAACTATAATGGGCTTCCACAACAGTTTCTTAGTATCAATCCGTCACTACCATATCTGTACGGCTTAGTAAAAACACACAAAGTTAATAATTCCATGAGGCCTATTGTTAGCTCAGTGGGCTCCGTAACCTATAAGCTATCAAAATGGTTAGTTACTGTAGTTTATTAACGCCGTTAGTTGGCTCTATTTCTGAGTCACATATTGTAAATAGCATGGATCTCCTAATGACCCTAATCTCAAATTGGTAAGCTTCGATGTATGCTCGCTATTCACAAAAGTCCCTGTTCATGACCTACTTGATTTTTTAAAAGATAAGATCTCTGATTATTCTTTCCCTGTTCAACACAACACTCTTATTGAATTAATTAAGCTTTGTGTCAAAGATTGTAAATTTCAGTTTGAAAATAAGTTTTATGCTATGTCGTTTGGATTGGCTATGGGAAATCCCCTTTCACCTGTACTAGCTAATTTATATATGGAATTTTTTGAAAGTAGAATTTTGCCTACGATTGTTAATTTTAACCTGATTTGGTACAGGTATATAGATGATATTTTATGCCTTTGGCCTAATAATTTGGATGTGGACTTATTTCTTGGTTGGCTCAACAATTTAGTCCCATCTATTAAGTTTACAGTTGAAAAAGAAAATGATGGAAGCCTATCTTTTCTTGATCTAAAAATTTGGAGATGCTCTAATCAGTTCAAATATGAAGTCTACCGTAAGCCTACTAACAATAACTCTTATGTGCATTTTTATTCTGACCATCATCCTTCGATTAAATCCTCTATTTTCTCTGCTATGTTTCTTCGAGCATTGAGAGTTGTCAGACAAAATAATATGAACACCCGCCGATTTCACCGGTTATCTTTACGGACTGCTCAGACACAAAGTAAACGGTCAACTGACTGGCAAACCTATTTAAATGCGTAACATAAAGTGTACGTCATGTTATAACCCTCACATTGTTTTTACAGATCTGAGTGAATTATGAATTAGTAGTTATGAAAGACCTGTCAGACTTCCAAAGAGGGCAAATTGTCGGAGCGCGGTAGCTGGTGCATCGGTGACGAAACCCGCTGAGATGTTCAATGTATCCAGAGGAACTGTCTCTATGGTCATGTCTGCGTACCAAAACCATGGAAAGACAAGCACCGACAAATGCAATAGTGGTCGAAAGAAGAAGCTGTGTGATCGAGACCGCCGGGTGCTAAAGCGCATTGTGACAAAGAACCATAAGACCACAGCTCCAAAAGTGACTGCAGAGCTTAACCAGCATCTTGCAAGCCCGGTATCGACCAGAACTGTACATCGCGAGCTCCATGGAGCTGGATACCATGGGAGGGCTGCAATTGCAAAACCCTTCCTTTCGCACATCAACATTGAGCGGCGCAGAAAATGGTGTAATGACCATAAGAATTGGTCAATGGACCGGTGGAAGAATGTAGTCTACTCCGACGAATCCTCCTTTACGCTATTTCCATGTTCCGGTCGAGTTTACGTCTGGAGACAGCCTAAAGATGCTTATGACCCCGACTGCCTGACCCCAACGGTTAAACATGGAAACGGATCTGTGATGATTTGGGCAGCAAAATCGTCGAATACTCTTGGCCCAGCTGTAGTACTGCATGGTAGGGTTAACGCCCAGGTCTATCTGTCAATATTGGCTGACCAGATCCATCCCATGGTCCAAACGCTGTTTCCCAATGGCGGCGCCGTCTTCCAGGATGATAATTTACCGATCCACACCGCTGGGGTCGTTAAAAACTGGTTTGAAGAGCATGTTAGTGAAGTAGAACGCTTGGATTGGCCTCCACAATCCCCGGATCTTAACATTATCGAGCATCTGTGGTGTCAGTTGGAGCTGCAGGTCAGAAGCCGATTCCCACCGCCGTCGTCTTTGGAGGAACTGGAGCAGGGTTTGCTCGAAGAATGGCTCAGGATTCCTCTAGCCACTGTCCAAAAGCTGTATGAATCAATTCCCCGACGCATTGCAGCTGTTATTGCAGCTAAAGGAGGACCAACTCCATATTAAGAATATAAACCGCCATTTATCAAGGTTTTCATATTATTTTGTCTGTATATCTCAGATATTTTATATATATATATATATATATATATATATATATATAATATTATATATATATATATATATATCTTCAGATATATATATATATATATCCAGATATTTTTTATATATGGATATATATCCAGATATTTTATATATATATATATATCTCCAGATATTTTGTATATATATACATATCCAGGTATTTTATATATATATATATATATATATGCAGATGTTTTATATATATATATATATATATATATATATATATATATATATAAATATATATATATATATCCAGATATTTTATATATATATATATATATATATATATATCCAGTTATTTTATTTATACATATATATATATCCAGATATTATATATATATATATATATAAATATCCAGATATTTTATAAATATATATATATATCCAGATTTGATATATTTATATATATCCAGATATTTTATATATATATATATATATGTCCAGATATTTTATATATATATTTATATATCCAGATATTTCATATTCTTCTTCTTCCGCAGCTTATTATCCCATCTTTACATGGGGTCGCTGTTTTTGGATCGTCTTGTCCACTCTCCTCTGTCGTATACCACGTCCTCCAGATATTTTATATATATATCCAGATATTTTATATATATATAAATATATATATATATATATCCAGTTATTTTATATACATATATATATATATCCAGATATTTTATATATATATATATCCAGATATTATATTATAATATATATATATATATATATATATATATATATATATTCAGGTACTTTATATGTATATATCCAGATATTTTATATATATATATCCAGATATTATATATATATATCCAGATATTTTATATATACATAAATATATATATATCCAGTTATTTATATACATATATATATATCCAGATATTTTATATATATATATATATCCAGATATTATATATATATATATATATATATATATATATATATATATATATATATATATATATATATCCAGATATTTTATATATATATATATATATATATATATATATATATATATATATATGCAGATATTTTATACATATATATATATATATATATATATATATATATATATATATATACAGTATATTATATATATATATATATATATTTTATATATCCAAATATTTTATATATATATATATATTATATAATATGCAGATATTATATATATATATAATATATATATATATATATTATATATATATATATATATATCTCTCTCCAGATATTATATATATATATATATATATATATATATATATATATATATATATATATATCTCTCTCCAGATATATTATATATATATATATATATATATATATATATATATATATATATATCCAGATATTTGATATATATATATATATTATATATATCCAGATATTTTATATATATGTATATATATATATATATCCAGATATTTTATATATATATGTATCCAAATATTTTATATATGTATGTATCCAGATATTATATATATATATATATATATATATATATATATATATATATATATATATATAAAATATCTGGATATATATTTATATATATATATATAATCTATATATATATATAATATCTATCTAGATATTTTATATACGTGTTGGTGCAAAAGTCTGGACCCATAGGCGGTTTATATGGAAAAAAAGTGTGGCCTGCAGGAAGTTTATTATGAAATGAAATGTAATTAACCATACACCAGTGACTAAATTATGTTAAATTTAACGTTCTAGTTCAGAATTTACAATAGTGTAATGGTATTTCATATAATCGAGGCATAAGGAATTTGCGACTGAACGTGAGGTGGCTCCTTCTTTTGCGTACAAAAGCACAAGCTCTATACTTTCTTCTATTGTTAACTTGTCTGCCATAGGGTAACAATCTGAAAAATATTTTGTAAAATTATAAACAAAAATTAAATTATATAAGCTATTATAAAAAATCGAAAGATATTTTTTATATAGTAAATTGCCTATGGGTCCAGACTGTTGCACCACCCTGTATATATATATATATATATATATATATATATATCCAGCTATTATCTATATATATATATATATATATATATATATATATATATATATATATATCCAGATATTATATATAATATATATATAACTTATATCCAGATATTTTATACATATATATATATATATATATAACCGCCTATATATATATATATATATATACATATATCCAGATAATTTATACATATATATATATAACCGCCTATATATATATATATATATATATCCAGAAATTTTATATATATATATATATATATAATAATATATATATATATATATACACACACACATTTAACTGCAATAACGAACAAATGAAAAATTAGGTACCCGCACGGGAATCGAACCCAGGATCTTCCAATTGCCAGTCAGATTTGTTCGTTATTTCTCTTCCTCGTGTGCAGAACACTCCTATATACTTACGGCGTTTCTATACATTAATATACTGCGTGGTCATTGCAGTTAAATGTACATATTCACGATTTGCGAGGGTGCCCTCTCAAGGCATTGGTTTCTGCCCTATGTAGGAGAATTACGACTTATGTCTATCGAGGCCCTGTGGTGTAGTGGTTAGCATATATGACCGGCAATTGGAAGATCCTGGGTTCGATTCCCGGGCGGGTACCTCATTTTTCATTTGTTCGTTATTTCACTTCCTCGTGTGCAGAACACTCCTCTATACTTACGTCGTTTCTATACATTAATATACTGCGTGGTCATTGCAGTTAAATGTACATATTCACGATTTGCGAGGGTGCCCTCTCAAGGCATTGGTTTCTGCCCTATGTAGGAGAATTACGACTTCTGACTATCGAGGCCCTGTGGTGTAGTGAGTAGCATATCTGACCGGCAATTGGAAGATCCTGGGTTCGATTCCCGGGTGGGTACCTCATTTTTCATTTGTTCGTTATTTCTCTTCCTCGTGTGCAGAACACTCCTCTATAACTAAGTCGTTTCTATACATATATATATATATATATATGTTATAATGTTATATTGTTTTAGACCAACAAAGACCCTAGGATCCACTCATGGCTGGTCTACCTAACTGTGTTCTTAATCGTGTATTGTGTATGTCCTCCGTGGTGGCGGAGGGGACCTACAATTTTACGTGGGTTCCGAACCACAACAACATAAGAAATTTATGTAAAAACAGCTGGTAAATTGGCAACGCCCAATTTTTACGAAACTAAATAATTATCAATTTAAAACTAATTAATTATCGATTTAAAACTAATGATAGAATCTCTGGATCCAGAGGATCAAGTCATAATAGACTACTATCTACAAATGTTACACTCTATATCTATTTATAACGGACATGCAAATATATCAGATCCAAAGAATCCAGTCAATTTCATTACGGTATCCATCAAGTCACGGTCCATATCGATTGCGGACCAAGTCAAAATTTACAACCATATACATTACAATATATACACTTATGAGGAAAAGTGTAGGTGTGGCTGTAAAGACTGTACAGTAATGTAGAAATGTGTGTGCACCCATTATGGGTCTCCCATTTACAGGTGTTTGTGGGGCAAGTGAAGATCATGAGTTTTTCAATACCTCACAGTACTATGGGGGGTACCGCTCGGCAGAGGAATCTCTTTAAATTGGGTGTGTAAGGACAGAGAGTATCCCCTAACCCAAGACGCTGCCTCCCTATATCCCACAACACATGTGTTGAGCTGTGGGATCTATCCCCACAAAGCCTTAATTTTACTATCTTAAACTATACCGTTTCTATCAACATGCGCGTCTAATCGATTTTTAAACATGTTTATAGACGTGCTACTAATTACTTCTACCGGCAAACTATTCCAGGTATTTACTATTCTATGCGTAAAAAAGTTTTTCGCAACTGCTGTCTCGAACCTTCTACTTGTCAACTTACACCCGTTATTTCTAGTCCTATTATATTGAGATATTTCGAAAAAGCTATCTCTATCTACGTTATCAAACCCATTCATAATTTTGAAAACCTGGATTAGATCACCCCTTAACCTCATAGTCTCGAGTGTAGTCAATTTTAAATCCTTAAGCCTATCCTCGTACGACTTTGACCTAAGAGACGGAATCATCTTAGTTGCTCGTCTTTGAACTCTTTCGATTTTGTTTATATCTTTGCGCATATGCGGATTCCAAAATTGGACCGCGTACTCCAAATAGGGTCTAACTAATGATTTATAAAGAGGAACTATAATTTCGCGCAATTTGTACTCAAAATTTCGAGCTACAAAACCTAACACTTTGTTCGCCTTATTGACCGCTGCTGTACTTTGTTTCGCTACTTTTAAATCACCAGTGACTATAACTCCTAAATCTTTTTCCTGCTCTACGCTTGTTAAATCTTTCCCTGACATACTATACGCAAAACTACCGTTACGCGAACCTATATGCAAAATTTTGCACTTATCCACGTTAAATCTCATTTGCCATGTGACTGACCAATCAACGATTTTATTCAGATCTTCCTGAATTTTACCTCTATCTTCGTCATTAATCGCCCTACCACCCAGCTTCGTGTCATCCGCAAACTTTGAAACTGTACTGACTAGGCCCGACATCTAAATCGTTAATATATATAAGAAAAAGCAAGGGGCCCAGTACAGAACCCTGAGGAACGCCACTCGCTAGATTAGCTCAACACGACTCCGCTCCATCAACGACCACCCTCTGTTTCCTGCCTCGCAACCACTCTTCTAGCCAGTTTATTACTACACCCCAGATTCCATGAGCCTTAGTTTTTTCAATGAGTCTTTTGTGCGGCACGGTGTCAAACGCTTTTTGAAAATCTAAATACACGCCTAAAACCGTGCTGCGTATTTCTAACCAGATTATGGACTTCTAAGTATTCGACTATACGATCCCTAATTATTGATTCCAGTAGCTTACCTACAACAGACGTTAAACTGATTGGCCTATAATTTCCCGCCGCACCTTTATCGCCTTTCTTAAAGATACGTGTTACGTTTGCTAACTTGAAATTATCTGGTACGCACCCCTGAGAAATAGACGCATTAAAAATCTTTGTTAGCGGCACAACAATGCTATCTTTTAATTCTTTTAGTTGTATGGGATATATGGAATCCGGACACGGTGATTTACGCGTTTTCATTTTATGAATATAGAGCATTACTTCCCCTTCACTAACGACAATATTATCCAAAATATTACCATTATCAAAAGGTATTATGTCTATGACCGTAGGGATATTCGTTACATCTTCTATAGTAAAAACTGACGTAAAAAATTCGTTTAGCAAGGTAGCCATTTCCTTGTTTTCAAAGACTAGATCTCCATTTACAATTTTCAATGGACCTAAGACACTTTTTACTGGATTTCTATTATTGACGTATTGAAAGAATCGCTTTGGGTTTTCTTTACCGTCACGAGCTATGGAGATTTCAAATTCGCGCTTGGACTTTTTTATTACACTTTTCGCTTCACGCCTCAGAGATAAGTAGTTGTTTCGTAACAGCAAATTGTCTTTATCGCACTTATGTTGCCTATAAGCCCTATCTCTACTCTTTATAATGTTTCGTACTCTAGACATATATATATGTAAAAAGTGAACAATGAACAATTCCTACACCATCATTATATGAATTCATTGTCCATTTTTACATAAGAAACCAAAAATCACATAAGCGAGTTTTGGATAGAATTTCGATTTGTACGTCTTTATTCATTCCTGTATTTTTCTAATTCATCTTTCTAATAATGACTTATACACTATGACGTCACAAAATAACTTTATTCTCTTTACGTTTCCCACTCTGTGTATCTAATTCGTTCTTGTAAATCTTCCTAACAATGATTTGTACTTTACGTAAAAATTCAATAACTATGACGTCACATTTTCCCTTCATCATATATCTAGTATCCAATGTATGAAAATTCTTTAACATCATGCTAAGGACTAAACACTCTATAGAAGTCATTATTTATATGTTATGTAGTATAAATATAACATTATTATTGAACCATACTCATTCTTACATTCATGTTCTTTCTTGACCGCTATCCTTTATTAATTTTATTACTTATTCATTCATCTACCTATTGTCTACTTATGCCCTATCAACTTATCAGTCTATGTTTACTCGTGTCAATCATGAAATGCAAAACTTTCGCAGTTCGTTCGGGAACGCGAAAAAACGTTCTCGTATTATTTTTTCATTTTTATTTTTAATTATATGACCTCCCGAGTTGAACTCAAAAATGCTGAGTTAAGAAGTTATAAAATTCCGCTCATCACAGCAGAATTCGAACGCTCAAAGTTAAAAAGTCTCCTTTCCCTCTGATTCGAATTTATAACATTATCATGTGGTGTTATGTTATATTATGTGTGTTATGTGCCCATGTACTTTGTACTATATTTCTAACATCTTAATTGTCTATTAATATGAAACACTGTCAAAACAAGACAAAGTTATAGTAACTGTTTAATTGTAATTAACTGTAATTAACAATAACTTGTAATGTACTTCAGTGAAACTGTAATTAAATGTAATGATTTAATTTATAATGTAAGAATGTACTTTAATAGAAGTGTAATTAAACAATGAGTGAATATGAATTAATTGGTAATTGTAATCGTAATTGTAATTAACGAAAATTAATACGTACTCAGTCATGTACTCAAAATTGTGCTGATGTGCTAATACGAAATTATATCGCTTTCAGGAATGTAGAATCAGCGATACTGTTGTTCTCTTTTATTTTTATTTTTTTATTCTTTTTAGTTGAAATCTTTCAAAAACATCTGATCATGTATTTAAAAAGGGGGGAAACTTAACCTTCGATTGTCTCCCCCAAACATTTAGACTATATTATACTGTACTTGTAAAATTACTTCAATTCTGATTAGCACTTCGTTTAGAGCACTTCATTAGAGAACTTCAGTACGAGCCTCTTTTGGACTGCAGCCTAGCTGCGGGGAGGGGGCAGAGGCCCCTTGCCCCTTAACTAGAACGCCTCGTCTATACGAGACACCCCAGACCCAGCCAGGATAAGAAGAAGAAGATTATTAAGAAGAGGATTCTTCCAGCTGGCGACCTACTACCAGGATAAGAAGATTATTTTAAGAAGAGGATTCTAACAAACTGGAGACCCTACACCAGGATAAGAAGAAGATTATTTTAAGAAGAAGAAGATTTTAAGAAGAGGCCACTCTTTGGCCAAGATAGAAATTACCCTGCATCAGGATAAAAAGAAGATTTTAAGAAGATTATTTTAAGAAGAGGCCACTCTTTGGCCAAGAATAGAAATTACCATGCACCAGGATAAAAAATTATTTTAAGAAAAAGGTTACTTTAAGAAGAAGATTACTTTAAGAAGAAGATTACTTTAAGAAGAAGATTACTTTAAGAAGATTTTTAAGAAGAGGCCACTCTTTGGCCAAGATAGAAATTACCCTGCCTCAGGATAAAACCAGTTGACCGGCGTGTCACGACTTCTAGTTCGTAACATCCACCCTTGAACCGGTGCGTCACGACTCCAAGTTCTTCACGCCTAGTTTTCATCCAGGAACAAGTAGCCAACAAGACGTCTTCAGGACACCTCTCTGAGGATTTCGCCCGTAGAAATGTTAAGTACATTTTGTTTTTTTAAGAAATTTATAAACACTTGAAAAATCAGTATTATTATCAGTTAATATTTAGTATGGAGCCAGAATTTACAAGAAACACAGTGAACATTTCAGACACCATTGATACATTTTTTTTAGTGAAACAGTAATTTTCACAAAAGTTAAAAGTCACAAAAGTTAAAAGTCACAAGAGTTAATTGTAACAGAGTTAATTGTAACAGAGTTAATTTCAAAGAGAGTTAATTTCAAGAGAGTTATTTCAGTTATTTTCACTGTTATATTCAGTATAGAATAATTTTATTTATGTACCAAACATAATAATACCAGAGTGAAATATTGTTTACATTTTTTTATTTTTTTGTTTGCAAATTTTTCTTCAATTACTGAATTTAATTGACTTGCAAATTAAGAGAGAGAGTTTACAGAGTTTAGAGAGAGTTTAGAGATTTATAGAATACTTGAAGCAGTTTCAAGTTAGACAGTTAAGTTTCAAGAATACTTGATAAGAGTTCAAGTTACAGTTCAGAATACTTGACAAGCGTTCAAGTTAGTTTCAGAATACTTGACAAGCGTTGAAGTTAGTTTCAGAATACTTGACAAGCGTTCAAGTTAGGTTCAGAATACTTGATAGAGTTCAAGTCAGAGTTATATTCGAAGTCAGAGTTTATTCCAAGTCAGAGTTTATTCCAAGTCAGAGTTTATTCCAAGTCAGAGTTTATTCCAAGTCAGAGTTTATTCCAAGTCAGAGTTTATTCCAAGTCCCAAGTCATTTTTATTTCGAGCCCCAAGTTAGTTTTCAATGCAGTCAATTGAATTCAACCTTTTTTTTGTTGTTCAAAAGAATTTAATTCAACCTTTTTTGTGTTTGTGAGAAGAAAATTGACCTATCTGTCTTTTCTTTTCATGCCATTGTTATGTATATAAATATATAGTTTGTAATTCATTAATTGTAACAAAACCGTTTTTTACAAAGGTTGTAATGACTTTGATAATCATTGTAATGTATACGTGATAATAATAGTTGTGTAATAATTAATTAATCGATCATGTACCTAATTTATCCTACTCTGTACGATCGGGAAATTTACCCGTATGACCGCACATACCCTAAATTTCAGTCATTTAATTTTTAATAAAACTTCTACGCAATAAAACATGTATTTGTCTATATGCAAACAAGTTTTCAGACTAAAATATCAAATAATTCAAATTCTATCAACATTCAACGAAAGAGTATAATTTTTCTACTTAACAGGCAAAAATTATTAAACCTTTCTAATATATTTTTTTTATTATATAAAAATAATTTTTAATGTAAAATTTAATTGAAATTATTAAAAGAAAAGATTGTTCGAAATGCTTCCCTTCCATTTCAATAACTTTTTTATTCTAGTCGAAACTCATCTATGGCTCGATTTACTTTTATTTTTTAAGAATATTATAAAAAAATTATGTTAGCTCATTAAAATGCATAATTGATTCATATTTTTAATTTGTATAATTATTTTTCTTTTGTTCAATTTTAAAACCGTGAGATGTACTTTCATTAATTGTAAGTCCTCTAAGTTCGTTTTTTTTAATTACCTTATACGTGTAACTGATTAATTATGTAAAATATATAATCCTAATTGAATTTTATTACTTTTGACACATATTCGAATTCATTTACGTTCCGTCCCTTCAGTCGCTTTTGCATTAAAAACTCGTATGCAAACATCATCGTTATAATCTTAATAATTTTTGCTTACTATATATAAATTCTCGTTCATGCATTTATTAAGTTGTTTTATCTATTCCTTAACGTAAATGTATATATATATATATATATATAACACTAAACCCATCTTAAATTATTATACATCATTTTTAAACTTTGTTAATTCAAAAAACCTTCCAAATCCCTACACATTTGACCACAGGTCTATACATCATCCACTACGTAATTCGATTTGTACCTACAACAGTCAATATAAATGCATGCACACTATATATACTATATATACAAACCTTATGCTAAAATCATTGAATATCACAATAAAACTATTTCATTACGTAAGTGCAAACTATGCTATATAATCTTAATCATTTTTGCTTCCTAATATATCTTGCTCATGCATTTATTCAGTTAATTTAACAATCCTCTCAGCTAATGTCTCTCGAACTTAAAAAATACACACTTTGTACCCAATAAACAAAAATACACACTAGACCACAGGTCTATACATCATCCATTACGTAATTCTATATTTACCTACACGTCAATAAAAATTAGCTTATAGATTGTACGATTTATATTTTTCCCTTTTACCTATTCATTATGAATGTAATTTTCCCCGCAGAAAAAAAAATAATAAATAAAATTTGTAAAAATTTTATCCATATCATTGTTGGTCTAACTTAATTGGTTGTCTAATTAATGTATTAATCCTATTAAATGTTTGTCTAAACTAAAGTATTAATCTTTGATTTTTTTTATATTTTGTAAGCAAGTGTCATTTTAAAAATTTGGATACTCTGCATTGTACTCGACCACGCGAAATCGTTCTGTATAAAAATTTGTATTGTAACTAATGGTACCCTGTTAGGATGTTATTTTCTCATTTATATTGTATTATGGTACCCTATTAAATTTATTGTATAAATAAATCATTTTTTAAAAGGGGAGTAATGTAAAAAGTGAACAGTGAACAATTCCTACACCATCATTATATGAATTCATTGTCCATTTTTACATAAGAAACAAAAATCACATAAGCGAGTTTTTGGATAGAATTTCGATTTGTACGTCTTATTCATTCCTGTATTTTTCTAATTCATCTTTTCTAATAATGACTTATACACTATGACGTCACAAAATAACTTTATTCTCTTTACGTTTCCCACTCTGTGTCTCTAATTCGTTCTGTAAATCTTCCTAACAATGATTTGTACTTTACGTAAAAATTCAATAACTATGACGTCACATTTTCCCTTCATCATATATCTAGTATCCAATGTATGAAAATTCTTTAACATCATGCTAAGGACTAAACACTCTATAGAGTCATTATTTATATGTTATGTAGTATAAATATAACATTATTATTGAACCATACTCATTCTTACATTCATGTTCTTTCTTGACCGCTATCCTTTATTAATTTTATTACTTATTCATTCATCTACCTATTGTCTACTTATGCCCCTATCAACTTATCAGTCTATGTTTACTCGTGTCAATCATGAAATGCAAACTTTCGCAGTTCGTTCGGGAACGCGAAAAAACGTTCTCGTATTATTTTTTTCATTTTTATTTTTAATTATATGACCTCCCGAGTTGAACTCAAAATGCTGAGTTAAGAAGTTATAAAATTCCGCTCATCACAGCAGAATTCGAACGCTCAAAGTTAAAAAGTCTCCTTTCCCTCTGATTCGAATTTATAACATTATCATGTGGTGTTATGTTATATTATGTGTGTTATGTGCCCATGTACTTTGTACTATATTTCTAACATCTTAATTGTCTATTAATATGAAACACTGTCAAAACAAGACAAAGTTATAGTAACTGTTTAATTGTAATTAACTGTAATTAACAATAACTTGTAATGTACTTCAGTGAAACTGTAATTAAATGTAATGATTTAATTTATAATGTAAGAAATGTACTTTAATAGAAGTGTAATTAAACAATGATGAATATGAATTAATTGGTAATGTAATCGTAATTGTAATTAACGAAAATTAATACGTACTCAGTCATGTACTCAAAATTGTGCTGATGTGCTAATACGAAATTATATCGCTTTCAGGAATGTAGAATCAGCGATACTGTTGTTCTCTTTTATTTTTATTTTTTTTATTCTTTTTAGTTGAAATCTTTCAAAAACATCTGATCATGTATTTAAAAAGGGGGGAACTTAACCTTCGATTGTCTCCCCCAAACATTTAGACTATATTATACTGTACTTGTAAAATTACTTCAATTCTGATTAGCACTTCGTTTAGAGCACTTCATTAGAGAACTTCAGTACGAGCCTCTTTTGGACTGCAGCCTAGCTGGGGAGGGGCAGAGGCCCCTTGCCCCTTAACTAGAACGCCTCGTCTATACGAGACACCCCAGACCCAGCCAGGATAAGAAGAAGAAGATTATTAAGAAGAGGATTCTTCCAGCTGGCGACCTACTACCAGGATAAGAAGATTATTTTAAGAAGAGGATTCTAACAAACTGGAGACCCTATACCAGGATAAGAAGAAGATTATTTTAAGAAGAAGAAGATTTTAAGAGAGGCCACTCTTTGGCCAAGATAGAAATTACCCTTGCATCAGGATAAAAAGAAGATTTTAAGAAGATTATTTTAAGAAGAGGCCACTCTTTGGCCAAGAATAGAAATTACCATGCACCAGGATAAAAAATTATTTTAAGAAAAAGGTTACTTTAAGAAGAAGATTACTTTAAGAAGAAGATTACTTTAAGAAGAAGATTACTTTAAGAAGATTTTTAAGAAGAGGCCACTCTTTGGCCAAGATAGAAATTACCCTGCCTCAGGATAAAACCAGTTGACCGGCGTGTCACGACTTCTAGTTCGTAACATCCACCCTTGAACCGGTGCGTCACGACTCCAAGTTCTTCACGCCTAGTTTTCATCCAGGAACAAGTAGCCAACAAGACGTCTTCAGGACACCTCTCTGAGGATTTCGCCCGTAGAAATGTTAAGTACATTTTGTTTTTTTAAGAAATTTATAAACACTTGAAAAATCAGTATTATTATCAGTTAATATTTAGTATGGAGCCAGAATTTACAAGAAACACAGTGAACATTTCAGACACCAGTGATACATTTTTTTTAGTGAAACAGTAATTTTCACAAAAGTTAAAAGTCACAAAAGTTAAAAGTCACAAGAGTTAATTGTAACAGAGTTAATTGTAACAAAGTTAATTTCAAAGAGAGTTAATTTCAAGAGAGTTATTTTCAGTTATTTTCACTGTTATATTCAGTATAGAATAATTTTATTTTATGTACCAAACATAATAATACCAGAGTGAAATATTGTTTACATTTTTTTATTTTTTGTTTGCAAATTTTTCTTCAATTACTGAATTTAATTGACTTGCAAATTAAGAGAGAGAGAGTTTACAGAGTTTAGAGAGAGTTTAGAGATTTATAGAAATACTTGAAGCAGTTTCAAGTTAGACAGTTAAGTTTCAAGAATACTTGATAAGAGTTCAAGTTACAGTTCAGAATACTTGACAAGCGTTCAAGTTAGTTTCAGAATACTTGACAAGCGTTGAAGTTAGGTTCAGAATACTTGACAAGCGTTCAAGTTAGGTTCAGAATACTTGATAGAGTTCAAGTCAGAGTTATATTCGAAGTCAGAGTTTATTCCAAGTCAGAGTTTATTCCAAGTCAGAGTTTATTCCAAGTCAGAGTTTATTCCAAGTCAGAGTTTATTCCAAGTCAGAGTTTATTCCAAGTCCCAAGTCATTTTTATTTCGAGCCCCAAGTTAGTTTTCAATGCAGTCAATTGAATTCAACCTTTTTTTTGTTGTTCAAAAGAATTTAATTCAACCTTTTTTGTGTTTGTGAGAAGAAAATTGACCTATCTGTCTTTTCTTTTCATGCCATTGTTATGTATATAAATATATAGTTATGTAATTCATTAATTGTAACAAAACCGTTTTTACAAAGGTTGTAATGACTTTGATAATCATTGTAATGTATACGTGATAATAATAGTTGTGTAATAATTAATTAATCGATCATGTACCTAATTTATCCTGCTCTGTACGATCGGGAAATTTACCCGTATGACCGCACATACCCTAAATTTCAGTCATTTAATTTTTAATAAAACTTCTACGCAATAAAACAGATGTATTTGTCTATATGCAAACAAGTTTTCAGACTAAAATATCAAATAATTCAAATTCTATCAACATTCAACGAAAGAGTATAATTTTTCTACTTAACAGGCAAAAATTATTAAACCCTTTCTAATATATTTTTTTTATTATATAAAATAATTTTTAATGTAAAATTTAATTGAAATTATTAAAAGAAAAGATTGTTCGAAATGCTTCCCTTCCATTTCAATAACTTTTTTATTCTTAGTCGAAACTCATCTATGGCTCGATTTACTTTTATTTTTTAAGAATATTATAAAAAAATTATGTTAGCTCATTAAAATGCATAATTGATTCATATTTTTAATTTGTATAATTATTTTTCTTTTGTTCAATTTTAAAACCGTGAGATGTACTTTCATTAATTGTAAGTCCTCTAAGTTCGTTTTTTTTAATTACCTTATACGTGTAACTGATTAATTATGTAAAATATATAATCCTAATTGAATTTTATTACTTTTGACACATATTCGAATTCATTTACGTTCCGTCCCTTCAGTCGCTTTTGCATTAAAAACTCGTATGCAAACATCATCGTTATAATCTTAATAATTTTTGCTTACTATATATAAATTCTCGTTCATGCATTTATTAAGTTGTTTTATCTATTCCTTAACGTAAATGTATATATATATATATATATAACACTAAACCCATCTTAAATTATTATACATCATTTTTAAACTTTGTTAATTCAAAAAACCTTCCAAATCCCTACACATTTGACCACAGGTCTATACATCATCCACTACGTAATTCGATTTGTACCTACAACAGTCAATATAAATGCATGCACACTATATATACTATATATACAAACCTTATGCTAAAATCATTGAATATCACAATAAAACTATTTCATTACGTAAGTGCAAACTATGCTATATAATCTTAATCATTTTTGCTTCCTAATATATCTTGCTCATGCATTTATTCAGTTAATTTAACAATCCTCTCAGCTAATGTCTCTCGAACTTAAAAAATACACACTTTGTACCCAATAAATACACACTAGACCACAGGTCTATACATCATCCATTACGTAATTCTATTTTTACCTACACGTCAATAAAAATTAGCTTATAGATTGTACGATTTATATTTTTCCCTTTTACCTATTCATTATGAATGTAATTTTCCCCGCAGAAAAAAAAATAATAAATAAAATTTTGTAAAAAATTTTATCCATATCATTGTTGGTCTAACTTAATTGGTTGTCTAAATTAATGTATTAATCCTATTAAATGTTTGTCTAAACTAAAGTATTAATCTTTGATTTTTTTAATATTTTGTAAGCAAGTGTCATTTTAAAAATTTGGATACTCTGCATTGTACTCGACCACGCGAAATCGTTCTGTATAAAATTTGTATTGTAACTAATGGTACCCTGTTAGGATGTTATTTTCTCATTTATATTGTATTAATGGTACCCTATTAAATTATTGTATAAATATCATTTTTAAAAGGGGAGAGTAATGTAAAAAGTGAACAATGAACAATTCCTACACCATCATTATATGAATTCATTGTCCATTTTTACATAAGAAACCAAAAATCACATAAGCGAGTTTTGGATAGAATTTCGATTTGTACGTCTTTATTCATTCCTGTATTTTTCTAATTCATCTTTCTAATAATGACTTATACACTATGACGTCACAAAATAACTTTATTCTCTTTACGTTTCCCACTCTGTGTCTCTAATTCGTTCTTGTAAATCTTCCTAACAATGATTTGTACTTTACGTAAAAATTCAATAACTATGACGTCACATTTTCCCTTCATCATATATCTAGTATCCAATGTATGAAAATTCTTTAACATCATGCTAAGGACTAAACACTCTATAGAAGTCATTATTTATATGTTATGTAGTATAAATATAACATTATTATTGAACCATACTCATTCTTACATTCATGTTCTTTCTTGACCGCTATCCTTTATTAATTTTATTACTTATTCATTCATCTACCTATTGTCTACTTATGCCCTATCAACTTATCAGTCTATGTTTACTCGTGTCAATCATGAAATGCAAAACTTTCGCAGTTCGTTCGGGAACGCGAAAAAAAACGTTCTCGTATTATTTTTTCATTTTTATTTTTAATTATATGACCTCCCGAGTTGAACTCAAAAATGCTGAGTTAAGAAGTTATAAAATTCCGCTCATCACAGCAGAATTCGAACGCTCAAAGTTAAAAAGTCTCCTTTCCCTCTTATTCGAATTTATAACATTATCATGTGGTGTTATGTTATATTATGTGTGTTATGTGCCCATGTACTTTGTACTATATTTCTAACATCTTAATTGTCTATTAATATGAAACACTGTCAAAACAAGACAAAGTTATAGTAACTGTTTAATTGTAATTAACTGTAATTAACAATAACTTGTAATGTACTTCAGTGAAACTGTAATTAAATGTAATGATTTAATTTATAATGAAAGAATGTACTTTAATAGAAGTGTAATTAAACAATGAGTGAATATGAATTAATTGGTAATTGTAATCGTAATTGTAATGAACTAAAATTAATACGTACTCAGTCATGTACTCAAAATTGTGCTTATGTGCTAATACGAAATTATATCGCTTTCGGGAATGTAGAATCAGCGATACTGTTGTTCTTTTTTATTTTTATTTTTTTTATTCTTTTTAGTTGAAATCTTTCAAAAACATCTGATCATGTATTTAAAAAGGGGGGAAACTTAACCTTCGATTGTCTCCCCCAAACATTTAGACTATATTATACTGTACTTGTAAAATTACTTCACTTCTGATTAGCACTTCAGATTAGCACTTCATCATTGTACTTCAGATTAGCACCTCATTAGGAGGGGGCCGAGGCCCCTTGCCTTCTTAATATTTTTAGATTCCGGCCTGAGCCATGGTCGAAAGAGGTCGAACCTCTACCCTTGTAAATTCAGAGTACTAACTGTAATTTTTAAGAAGTAAACCACAGTAAAAGAAGTTTTTATCTTTTTCCTTCGAGCCGTACTCTCTTCAGGAACTCAGTCAGTCAAGTCGGCAAGTTATAAAAGAGAAAAGTCGATAATTTTAGTATAAGAGAAAAGATCAGAGAATTATAAAAAGAAAAGAATTAATAATCGAGAGAAAAGAATTAGAAAGAATTATAGAAAAGTATAAAGAAGAAACATCCGTTGCAGCCTCTTAACCAGAACCCCCCCGTCGAATCCGAACCGACTCAGGGCCATAAAGGGGGGGGGGGTAATGTACTCTAGACATATATATATATATATATATATATATATACAGATATTTTATAAATATATATACATATATATATATAATATATATCCAGATATTATATATATATATATATCCAGTATTTTATATATATATATATATATACATATATATTATATATATATATATCCAGATATTTTATATATATATATATATCCAGATATTTTATATATATATATATATATATATATATATATATATATATATATATATTTTATATATATATATATATCCAGATATTTTATATATATATATATTATATATATTATATATATATATATATATATATATATATATACAGATATTTTATATATATATATATATAAAATCAGATATTTTATTTATATATATATATATATATATATATATATCAAGATATTTTATATATATATATATATATATATATATATATATATATATATATATCCAAATATTTTATATATATATATATATATACATTTAACTGCAAAGAACACGCAGTATAAATAACGTAAAGAACGACCCTTGTATAGGAGATATTCCGCGGGAGGTGCCCCCTTGGGGCATTGGTTTCTGCGAGTATGTAGAAGAATTACGGCATTTGGAAGAGTGAGGCCCATTGTGTAATGGTATCGCATCTGACCGGCAATCGTGAGATCCCGGGTTCGTATCCCGGGTGGTTACCTCATTTTTTCATTTGTTTCGTTCTCTTCTCTCTCGTCTTGCGCGGAATATTTCCTATACAAGCGTCGTTCTTTACGATATATATATATATATATATATATATATAAATATATATATATATATATCCAGATATTTTATTATATATATAGGTACCATATATATATATCCAGATATTTTAAATATATATATATATATACAGTATATATATATATCCAGATATTTTATATATATATATATATATCCAGATATTTTATATATATATATATACATATATATATCCAGATATTTTATATATATATATATATATATATATATTATATAATATATATATATCCAGATATTATATATATATACATATATATACAGGGGTTAGACAAAATAATATGAACACCCGCCGATTTCACCGGTTATATTTACGGACTGCTCAGACACAAAGTAAACGGTAAAATGACTGGCAAACCTATTTAAATGCGTAACAGAGAGTGCATACTTCATGTTATAACCCTCACGTTGTTTTTACAGATCTGAGTGAATTATGAATTAGCTGTTATGAACGACCTTTCAGACTTCCAAAGAGGGCAAATTGTCGGAGCGCGGATGGCTGGTGCATCTTTGACGAAAACCGCTCAGATGTTCAATGTATCCAGAGGAATTGTCTCTATGGTTACGTCTGCATACCAAAACCATGGAAAGACGAGTACCGACAAATGCAATAGTGGACGCAAGAAGAAGCTGTGTGATCGAGACCGCCGGGTGCTAAAGCGCATTGTGACAAAGAACCATAAGACCACAGCTCCAAAAGTGACTGCAGAGCTTAACCAGCATCTTGCAAGCCCGGTATCGACCAGAACTGTACGTCGCGAGCTCCATGGAGCTGGATACCATGGGAGGGCTGCAATTGCCAAACCCTTCCTTTCGCACATCAACATTGAGCGGCGTAGAAAATGGTGTAATGACCATAAGAATTGGTCAATGTACCGGTGGAAGAATGTAGTCTACACCGACGAATCCTCCTTTACGCTATTTCCATGTTCCGGTCGAGTTTACGTCTGGAGACAGCCTAAAGATGCTTATGACCCCGACTGCCTGACCCCATCCGTTAAGCATGGAGGCGGATCTGTGATGGTTTGGGCAGCAATCTCGTGGAATACTCTTGGCCCAGCTGTAGTACTGCATCGTAGGGTTAACGTCCAGGTCTATCTGTCAATATTGGCTGACCAGGTCCATCCCATGGTCCAAACGCTGTTTTACAATGGCGGCGCCGTCTTCCAGGATGATAATGTACCAATACACACCGCTGGGGTCGTTAAAACCTGGTTTGAAGAGCATGTTAGTGAAGTTGAACGCTTGGATTGGCCTCCACAATCCCCGGATCTTAACATTATCGAGCATCTGTGGTGTCAGTTGGAGCAGCAGGTCAGAAGCCGATTCCCACCGCCGTCGTCTTTGGAGGAACTGGAGCAGGGTTTGCTCGAAGAATTGCTCAGGATTCCTCTAGCCACTGTCCAAAAGCTGTATGAATCAATTCCCCGACGCATTGCAGCTGTTATAGCCGCTAAAGGAGGACCAACTCCATATTAAGAATAAAAACCGCCATTTATCAAGGTTTTCATATTATTTTGTCTAACCCCTCTATATCTCCAGATATTATATATATATATATATATATATATATATATATATTATATATATATATTATATATATATATATCTCCAGATATTTTATATATGTATATATATATATTTATATATATATCTCGAGATATTTCATATATATATATATATATATATATATATATATCTCCAGATATTATATATATATATATATATATCTCCAGATATTATATATATATATATATATATATATATATCTCTTCAGTTATTATTATATATATATATATCCAGATATTTTATATATATATATATATATATCTGCAGATATTTTACATATATATATATATATATATATATATATATCCAGGTATTTTATATATATAATATATATATATATATATGCAGATATTTTATATATATATATATATATATATATATATCCAGATATTTTATATATATATATATATATACATATATATATATCCAGTTATTTTATATATATATATATATATATATAATATATATATATATATATATATATATCCAGATATTTTATATATATATATATATATATATATATATATATATATCCAGATATTTTATATATATATAATATATATCCAGATATTATATATATATATATATATATATATATATCCAGATATTATATATATATATATATATATATATATATATATTTTATATTCTTCTTCTTCCGCAGCTTATTATCCCATCTTTACATGGGGTCGCTGTTTTTGTTTCGTCTTCTCCACTCTCCTCTGTCGTATACCACTTCCTCCTCCTTGTCCTTCTCCCTGATGTCCGCCACCACACAGTGGTTATCCAGATATTTTATATATATATTTATATATATCGAGATATTTTATATATATATATTTATATATCGAGATATTTTATATATATATATATTTATATATATCCAGATATTTTATATATATATATATATATCCAGATATTTTATATATATATATATTATATATGTATATATATATATATCCAGATATTTTATATATATATATATATATCCAGATATTTTATATATATATATATATATCCAGATATATATATATATATATATATATATGTATACATTTAACTGCATTCACCGCGCAGTATATTAACGTATAAAAACGACGTAAGTATAGAGGAGTGTTCTGCACACGAGGAAGAGAAATAACAAACAAATGAAAAATAAGGCACCCGCCCGGGAATCGAACCCAGGATCTTCCAATTGTCGGTCAGACGTGCTTACCACTACACCACGGAGCCACGATAGTCAGAAGTTGTAATTCTCCTACATAGGGCAGAAACCAATGCCTTGAGAATTACAACTTCTGACTATCGTGGCTCCGTGGTGTAGTGGTTAGCACGTCTGACCGGCAATTGGAAGATCCTGCGTTCGATTCCCGGGCGGGTGCCTTATTTTTTATTTGTTTGTTATTTCTCTTCCTCGTGTGCAGAACACTCCTCTATACTTACGTCGTTTCTATACATATATATATATATATATATATATATATATATATATATATATATATATATATATATATATATATCCAGATATTTTATTGCTACAATGGGAGTTGTTTATTATGTATACACGAATCAAAATGTAAACACAAATGTTCAGACTTTATTTTTAATCTCTGAAGTCTGTTTGGAGATGAGAATGCAGTAATTATTGTCGACAATGTTCCTCTCTTGAACTAGGTGTTGTAGCAAAGGTTGGCGCTAGTAGTATGGTTGCAAAATGGGAGCGTGCAGGAAAGTTGCAATGCATTTGCAAATATTGATCAATGTTGCAAGATGTCGAAAAGAGGTTATGCAACAAAAGGGGATAGTGGTATGCATTGAAGGGGGTGAGGGTTATGCATTGAAGGGGTTGTGCAACACCAATGTTGCAATGCTTACGCAACATCAATGCTGCAAAGGGGGGTAGGGTTATGCAACAACTCAATGTTGCCAAGGGGGAGAGGGGAGGGAGCTCCTGGGGAAGAAAGGAGGATGACCTCCCCCCCATATGGGTAGCCTTAACCTAAAAGAGGAAGAGAAAGGAGACGGAGGAGTTCTTTGGGGGAGAAGGTGGGATGTCCTCACCCCCCAAAAGGGAAACCTAACCTAAGCCTTAAGCTAAGAAGGAAGGAGAGAGAGTTCTTTATTCCACCGGAGTCCGACGCATTATGAACGTCCAGGGGCCAAGGAGTAGTTATATAGAGGGTCGTGAGTTGTCAGATATCACTTATTTATATATGGAGGGGCTTACCAGATACCACCATTTATTTTAATTGTTTAGGTATACCTTATTAGGGTGAGTTGCTAGATACCACCATTTACTTTGTTTACATGAGTTGCCAAATAGTGTTTTTTAATTGTTCAGGTATACCTTATTAGGTTGAGTTCGCAGATACCGCAATTTAATTTAACTACTTATTTATTAAAGGCAAGATTGACTTTCTCCTTAAAGTTGTTCTGCAAAAGAACTAATTACACCGTTCTGCATGAAAATCGATTTCTTTATTTTGAGTTGTGATTCTGAAGCAGTTCGCTGCGCTGAATTCAAAAATGCTACCAGTTTTTTTCTATTACCTACAGTTTTAATGTTATTAGCAAAACAATTTTGGGGCGTTTTGTAATTTTTTACCTTTTTTATCTTTAATTAATTTCGTTTTTTCATATTTTTCAGATAGATAATTCTAAAATTACGTTTTTAAAATTTTAATAATGGCTTCTAGAGGATGTACCCATAGTCCAGACATATTTTGTTATATTTGTGGTCGGTATGTTGTTGTAAAACAAAGGACAAATGTAACGACCTTCATTAAGAGAGCTTATCATGCTTATTTTGGAATTAAATTAGGAGATCAAGACAAAAGTTGGGCTCCACACATGGTTTGTCTTAGTGTGTTGCGGTACTAAGGAATTGGAGCAAAGGTAAAAAGAAAAGTTTGCCATTTGGGATCCCTATGGTATGGCGCGAGCCTAGAAACCATACCGACGACTGCTACTTCTGTTCTTGCAATGTTAAAGGTTATAATGCAAAGAATAAAGAGAGCCTTCAATACCCAAGTCTTCCATCTGTAATAAGGCCGGTACCACATGGTCCAGAAGTTCCTATTCACCGCCCACCCGAGAGTCTGGATCAATACAATTCAGATTCTGATTCAGCTCCAAATCCAGACAATGATGATGTTTATGAATAACCAACAGTTGACCGAGATCCTAAACCATTAACCCAAGCCGAACTAAATGACTTAGTCAGGGACCTGAATCTGCCTAAGGACTTTGTAGAACTTTTGGGGTGTAGATTGCAGGAGAACAATTTATTGGCATCCGACACATACTTCGCTTGGTACAGAAATCGTGAGAAAGACTTCGTGCCTTTTTTCGAAGAAGATGGTCCCTTGATATTTTGCAAGGACATCACAGGATTAGTGTGCAAGCTAGGCATCGAATACCAAACCAGTGACTGGAGGTTGTTTATAGATTCCTCTAAAACCAGTCTAAAAGGAGTGTTACTGCACAACGGTAACAAATATGCATCAATCCCAGTGGCCCATTCTACTAATTTAAAAGAGACCTATGATAACATGAAACTGCTTCTGGAAAAAATTCAGTATCAAAATCACAGATGGATATTGTGTGGGGATCTCAAAGTCCTTTGCATGTTACTTGGGCAGCAATCAGGATACACTAAGATGCCATATTTCATCTGCGAATGGGATAGTCGAGCACGTGACCAGCACTGGAAGAGGAAAACTTGGCCTCCTAGAGAGAATCTTACCCCAGGATCAAAGAACATTTTACATGAACATCTAGTTGAACCAAATCAAATCCTCCTACCACCCTTGCACATTAAGTTAGGCTTGATGAAGCAGTATGTCAGAGCATTGAATAGAGAAGGTGAGTGTTTCAAGTACATTTGTTCAAAATATCCAAAGATTAGCTACGAGAAAATAAAGGAAGGTGTTTTTATAGGTCCTCAGATTAGAAAGTTATTGACAGACGATCATTTCCTGACCACAATGACCAATAAAGAAAAAGAAGAATGGCTTGGTTTCAAAGATGTTGTTGAAAACTTCTTGGGAAACTACAAAAGCCAAAATTATGAAAGACTGGTGGAAAATGTGCTTAAAAAGTTTTGCGCCTTAGGCTGCAACATGAGCCTGAAAGTTCACTTCTTATTTTCGCATCTTGACCGTTTTCCCGAAAATCTCGGAGATGACAGTGAGGAGCAAGGGGAACGATTTCACCAGGACATCAAAACCACGGAAAGAAGATATCAAGGAAGATGGCATACAAATATGATGGCGGATTACTGCTGGTGTCTGCAACGAGATCAGCCTAACGCACAGCATAAGAAAACATCAAAGAAGCACCGGTTTAGTCGTCATTAGTCAGATCTACATTCGTAGTCTTAAGTCTTTGGAATAAGTCCTGAAATGTTTGCAAGGAAAGAAGGTAAATATATTTTTTCTTTCAGTTATTTTTTTATTCTTTCATAAACAAGCAATATGCTTGTCCAAGAGCTAGGAGCTATTTAATTCTGCTTTAATTAGGTTTTACTCTATCACCTAAAAATTTCGTGCTACAAGGGGTGTTGTAATACCTCATCTGTCCCCAAATGTTAACCACCCATTGATGGGAGGGGAGAGAGTATTTTGCTGGGAACGGGACTGGTTGTTATATATTTACCCTACATTATTATGTAAGCGTTACTGTAGTCTATAACAACAAAATTTATGGTTTAGCATGTGCAATCCAATGTTGGTCTTGATAAGATGGTTCACATTTTGGGATAAATGGGGGATTTATGACACACCCTGTAGTAAAAAACGATACGTGATAGGGAAAAACTAACTATATTTTTGAGATCAGCGCACTCAAATTATATAGAATCACCAACTAGTTTGTAAAAATCGATCGAGAAGTTTTCAAATGTGTACTGGTGTTTTTTAAACGTCGTTCAACTTAATCTATACTATAATAAGAGAGCTGTCCGTCTGTCCGTCCGTCCGTCCGTCAGCCACACTTTCAGAAATTGTGAGAAAAAATTGTGAGAAAAAAATTCAGAAATTGTATTACGGGCGGCTATGTGAAGCTCAAGATTTTCATGACTGTGTTCTTTTCTGTAGTTTAGCCTGTCTGTTTGTCTGTTTGTGAAATTTATCCCGGGCAGTAATGGGGGAAGGGTGGGGGTGGGGGTAATGGGGGATGGGTGGGGTAATCGGAAGGGGTGGGGGTAATGGGGGAGGGGGTTAGCCCCGAGTTGCATGAATGGGGCTGAGAAGGTTTTGGGAGATACCAGATTCAGAAATGTTGACACAATGTGAAGCTCAAAATTTTCACGGCTGCGTTCTTTTCTGTAGTTTAGCCTGTCAAACCGTCAGCGAAGCGACGGGAACTGTACTATATATAAAAGAAATACACTAGACAATTGGCTTAGCAAAAGAAATCATTCAAATAACATATTCTCTTAGAATAATATTCAATTTACCTATAATTCGCTTTCATTTATTCCAACACCTTAGACTGTATACTGTGTCTATTTACTTTTGACAATCCTTTCTATATATTTAACTGAATCTAATTTCTATTTATACAGAGAGAGAGAGAGAGAGAGAGAGAGAGAGAGTTAATGCTCGACAAACTGAAGACGACACACACACACACACACACACACATTATTGACTTTATTTCGAAATCACTGTTAAAAATTAGATTACATTAAAACATAAGCACCCCCTGGTGTATATTGTGTATACTGTAGGTGTAAGGTGGAGTGAAAAACGTAGATTACATTCAAACATAACCCCTCAAGACAATTAATCCATGGCATATCAGAAGAAATCATTCATCTTAATAATATTAATAATAAAAGAAATACACTGGACTCTTTATATGGTACATTATTACAATAACATATTCTCTAAGATAATATTCAATTTACCTATAATTCATGAATCGCTTTCATTTATTCTAAAGCCAAACAGAAAGTGTCTATCTACTTTTGGCTGGAACAAAAAGCGTGTAACACTCGGAGGCTATCCAAAAGGAGAGATTGTAATGTAGGTCAAACCACTTCTCGTCTCTAACACTGGTATTTGTCGTACTTCACATCAAATATTAAATTCGCCATTATTATCATTATTAAGGGTAAAAACTGAACTTAAATGATTTTCCTTATCAAATTTCCATATGCAACAACATATATATATATATATATATATATATATATATATATATATATATATATATATATATATAGGGTGGTGCAAATTACACTAGTAATAATAATAGCTAACTCGGTTTTCCTTCTCATCGAATTGTTCATTTTCACGAGGGTCAAGCTTTTCACTCCGCCCTAGACCTTCACTTTAACGTGGAATCCGAAATATGCTGCAGCACTGGCGGGGTGAAATTACACTAAAACCGATATTGCTTCATGTATCGGAAAATTCCTTAAAACACCTACCCAATATAATGGGATACAAGTATTCATGTTGGAACAGCGCCGTACATGTTTCATTAGCTTATGGTGTGACTCACTCCTCCCGTCGAGCCGATCCGTTGCATGTGGCTCATAGTCATCTCAGAGCTTGAACCGACTGGACGTGCGCTCCTCGAATACGATGGAACTTCCTTTGAACAGCATTCTCAACGCCGTGTACGATATGTCCGTGACGAAGTTGTTGCGCGTGTTCAGGCGTAAAACCGTTGCCATTAACTACGTACTGGAAACGACTTGTAGACAAACAAACAAACGGAATGTTGTTTATTTAAGTGTTGAGGAGATGAAGAGAATCTTCGTGGTAGTTGAGAAGTGGATCGTTATAAAATTCCTGCAGTTGTAGGTACAAGAAGAGAGCAGATTAGTGACACCCCCTCATATGCTGTTGTTTGTACGTTGTGTATAAATAACGATCAGCCATGCATTGATATACGGCTGATGTGGAAGAATGTTTCTGATAATAACGCTTTTGTCGCTACTCGAAACCGTTTCCTCCTCGACAGACTGTTTGAAATCGTCGGATTCCGCAAGCTGAAGCCTATATTAGATGCGCGTGTTACGAATATGCTTTATTTTGATACGGTTCTTCAATACGCATACACCGCTCTGCTCGATGGGTTTACCGAGTGTAGGACTGAACAAGGCGAGAATGGGCTAGAGGTGGATGCTTATTTAAAAGGTTTAGACTCTTTGAAATATCATGAACTTTGGTACAAAGCACTTGAGCGGTACAGGGTTGAGCTCACCTACACCGTTCACCCTGAAGAACTATTTCTTTATATAATGAGCAGCTGTCTGTTGTAACGACTTAGAAGATTATTTCAACTGCCGCTATGCGGTGTGAAGAAGAGTTCACGATTGAAAAGCTCGGGTTGGTAAAAATAAACCCCCGATTGGAAAGAAGTGTTTATAAACTTGTATTTAATAATGACGTTGTGGCTAACGATGACCTCTTTGTGCGTGCTTTTCATTGTATTCTAGACGTATTTAAAGATAACTTGCCAACCGGATGTAAAGTGGGCCTAAAAGTAGCACTGAACGATATGAAGGTCATTTATATAGAGTATAGGTTTCCCTATAACTTGTGCGGTGAAATAATATTAAGCCGCGTTTACTGCGTAGTGCAAAGCAATAATGATGTGAGTGTAGACTCGATTACGTGTGAGTTTAGTGTTTTGCGCATTAGAACAAAGTGAATGTATTTTGATGAATTTTCAATATATTTAATTATTTAACATAATTGTATGTGTATATATATATATATATATATATTTCTCCTCTACTGCTATATTGATGGTTATACTCCATCGTTTTGTATTTCTTATTTTTTATTTTTTTATTTTCTGCAGTAGAAGATAAAGTGTATGTATTATTTTGAATATATTTAATTATTTAACATAATTGTGTATATATATATTTCTCCTGTACTGTTATATTGATGGTTATATATTTTTTTGATTATATACATATTCCTCGTTCATATTTCTTATACAATTATTATTTTTTATTTTATTTTTTGATAATTCCATCGATTGATTGTATATTTTCTATATATTTCTGATTCCAATAATTCGTCTAAATAAACAGAACGAGGTAATGGTGTTTTATTTCATTCTTTTGGTTGTAAACGATATTATTATTTAATTATACAAAATGGCTGTTCCGGTCGAGTTTACGTCTGGAGACAGCCTAAAGATGCTTATGACCCCGACTGCCTGACTCCAACCGTTAAGCATGGAGGCGGATCTGTGATGGTTTGGGCAGCAATATCGTGGAATACTCTTGGCCCAGCTGTAGTACTGCATGGTAGGGTTAACGTCCAGGTCTATCTGTCAATATTGGCTGACCAGGTCCATCCCATGGTCCAAACGCTGTTTTCCAATGGCAGCGCCGTCTTCCAGGATGATAATGTACCAATACACACCGCTGGGGTCGTTAAAACCTGGTTTGAAGAGCATGTTAGTGAAGTTGAACGCTTGGATTGGCCTCCACAATCCCCGGATCTTAACATTATCGAGCATCTGTGGTGTCAGTTGGAGCAGCAGGTCAGAAGCCGATTCCCACCGCCGTCGTCTTTGGAGGAACTGGAGTAGGGTTTGCTCGAAGAATTGCTCAGGATTCCTCTAGCCACTGTCCAAAAGTTGTATGAATCAATTCCCCGACGCATTGCAGCTGTTATTGCAGCTAAAGGAGGACCAACTCCATATTAAGAATAAAAACCGCCATTTATCAAGGTTTTCATATTATTTTGTCTAACCCCTGTATATCTCCAGATATTTTATATATATATATATATATATATATATATATATATATATATATATATCTCTCCAGATATTTTATATATATATATATATATATATATATATATATATATATATATATATATATATATATATATATATATATATCTCCAGATATTTTATATATATGTATATATATGAATAGAAACGACGTAAATAAGGAGCGTCTCTGCACACGGGGAAGAGAAATAACGAATAAATGAAAAATGAGGCGAACCGCCCGGGAATCGAACCCAGGGCCTTCCAATTGCCGGTTGGATGCGCTACCATTACACTACGGACCTCGATCAATCATAAATCGAAATTCTCCTACATAGGGCAGAAACCAATGCCCTGAGAGGGCACCCGCGCAAATCGTGAATATGTGCATTTAACTGCAATGACCACGCAGTATATAAATGAATAGAAACGACGTAAATAAGGAGCGTCTCTGCACACGGGGAAGAGAAATAACGAATAAATGAAAATGAGGCGAACCGCCCGGGAATCGAACCCAGGGCCTTCCAATTGCCGGTTGATGCCCCCGTGTGCAAAGACGCTCCTTATTTACGTCGTTTCTATTCATTTATATACTGCGTGGTCATTGCAGTTAAATGCACATATTAACGATTTGCGAGGGTGCCCTCTCAGGGCATTGGTTTCTGCCCTATGTAGGAGAATTTCGATTTATGATTGATCGAGGTCCGTAGTGTAATGGTAGCGCATCCAACCGGCAATTGGAAGGCCCTGGGTTCGATTCCCGGGCGGTTCGCCTCATTTTTCATTTATTCGTTATTTCTCTTCCCCGTGTGCAGAGACGCTCCTTATTTACGTCGTTTCTATTCATTTATATACTGCGTGGTCATTGCAGTTAAATGCACATATTCACGATTTGCGAGGGTGCCCTCTCAGGGCATTGGTTTCTGCCCTATGTAGGAGAATTTCGATTTATGATTGATCGAGGTCCGTAGTGTAATGGTAGCGCATCCAACCGGCAATTGGAAAGCCCTGGGTTCGATTCCCGGGCGGTTCGCCTCATTTTTCATTTATTCGTTATTTCTCTTCCCCGTGTGCAGAGACGCTCCTTATTTACGTCGTTTCTATTCATTTATATACTGCGTGGTCATTGCAGTTAAATACATATGTATATATATATATATATAATATATATATATATATATATATATCTCGAGATATTTCATATATAATATATATATATATATATATATATATCTGCAGATATTATATATATATACAGGGCGTCCCAAAAAAATGTATACTCACTTTAAATACTTATAAAGGCAGTGTTTATTAAAATACATTTCATTTTCAAAATGTAATAGAATCTACAGACATTATTTAATTGTTTTGTCAACGCCTGTTTTCAAACTGACGTCCGTTCTGGTCCAGGCACTGCTGATAACGCGAAGCAATGGAATCGCAAACATCACGAAACATTTCGTTTGGTATTTGTGTGGATTCTCGTTCAATGGCTGCTCTCAATTCAGCAACTTTTGCAGGTTTTATAGCGTAGACTTTGTCTTTTAAGTATCCCCATAAAAAAAAGTCTAGTGGTGTGAGGTCTGGTGAACGCGGAGGGTATTCTACGAAACCCCTTCGTCCAATCCACATCCACATCGTGCCAAGTACCACTCGCAATACTCCACTCTTCGGTCCGGATCATCTTCATTAATAGCATGGACTAATCTTGGAATGTAACTTTTCCATTGACAGCGCTTCAAAATGCGTTGGACAGACGATTCTGAAATTCCTACCTCACGACTCGCTTGCCGCACAGATTTTCTTGGACTTTGGTGATACGTTTCCAGTACTCTTTCTTGCTTTGTGGGGCTTGTCGATGTCCGTGGTCTTCCGGAACGCTTCTTGTGGACATTCTGAACAGTTCCATCGGCTTCAAACTTATCTCTAATTCGAGTGATGGTAAGTCGCGTTGGTGGATCTGTTTGAAACTCCCTCCTAAACTGTCTTTGCACTTCA
Organism: Bathynomus jamesi; assembly: GCA_023014485.1. Classification (NCBI taxonomy): domain Eukaryota; kingdom Metazoa; phylum Arthropoda; class Malacostraca; order Isopoda; family Cirolanidae; genus Bathynomus; species Bathynomus jamesi. Next base: position 297,853 of record JAJOZX010004978.1, on the reverse strand, counting down.
ACTGCGTTTTCACACTTCCAGTAGCATTTTAGAATGAATTTCCTTTGTTCAAAGCTTAGTCTGACTGCCATTATTAATTCTAATGGGTTTAACTTGGAAAGAAAGAAACATCAATTGAGCTATCAGCTGTTAAAGTGTGTATACATTTTTTTGGGACGCCCTGTATATATCTCTTCAGTTATTATTATATATATATATATATATATATCCAGATATTTTCTATATATAAGGGTGAGGCAGAAGTAACCGGGCAGTCAATAAACACTTATTCCAAAGTAAATGTTTATTTAAATTTAGTCACAAATTAAGAAATTACAATGTACATGATACTAGAACAATATAAAGCATGATTA
>JAJOZX010004978.1:280000-292500 GCA_023014485.1 Bathynomus jamesi | reverse complement strand
ATTCCCAGGTGGTACTTCATTTTTTCATTTGTTGTTTTCTCTTTCTCGTCTTGCGCGGAATATCTCCTATACAAGCGTCGTTCTTTACGTTATTTATACTGCGTGTTCTTTGCAGTTGAATGTATATAATGTTACGGCATGCGGGAGGTGCCCCCTTGGGGCATTGGTTTCTGCGAGTATGTAGAGGAATTACGGCATTTGGAAGAGTGAAGACCATGGTGTAGTGGTATCGCGTCTGACCGGCAATCGGAAGATCCCGGGTTCGATTCCCAGGTGGTACTTCATTTTTTCATTTGTTGTTTTCTCTTTCTCGTCTTGCGCGGAATATCTCCTATACAAGCGTCGTTCTTTACGTTATTTATACTGCGTGTTCTTTGCAGTTGAATGTATATAATGTTACGGCATGCGGGAGGTGCCCCCTTGGGGCATTGGTTTCTGCGAGTATGTAGAGGAATTACGGCATTTGGAAGAGTGAAGACCATGGTGTAGTGGTATCGCGTCTGACCGGCAATCGGAAGATCCCGGGTTCGATTCCCAGGTGGTACTTCATTTTTTCATTTGTTGTTTTCTCTTTCTCGTCTTGCGCGGAATATCTCCTATACAAGCGTCGTTCTTTACGTTATTTATACTGCGTGTTCTTTGCAGTTGAATGTATATAATGTTACGGCATGCGGGAGGTGCCCCCTTGGGGCATTGGTTTCTGCGAGTATGTAGAGGAATTACGGCATTTGGAAGAGTGAAGACCATGGTGTAGTGGTATCGCGTCTGACCGGCAATCGGAAGATCCCGGGTTCGATTCCCAGGTGGTACTTCATTTTTTCATTTGTTGTTTTCTCTTTCTCGTCTTGCGCGGAATATCTCCTATACAAGCGTCGTTCTTTACGTTATTTATACTGCGTGTTCTTTGCAGTTGAATGTATATATATATATATATATATATATATATATCCAGATATTTTATATACATATATATATATATATATATATCCAGATATTTTATATATATATTTATATATATCCAGATATTTTATATATATATTTATATATATCCAGATATTTTATATTCTTCTTCTTCCGCAGCTTATTATCCCATCTTTACATGGGGTCGCTGTTTTTGTTTCGTCTTCTCCACTCTCCTCTGTCGTATACCACTTCCTCCTCCAAGTCCTTCTCCCTGATGTCCGCCACCACACAGTGGTTATCCAGATATTTTATTTATATATTTATATATATCCAGATATTTTATATATATATATTTATATATCGAGATATTTTATATATATATATATTTATATATATAGATATTTTATATATATATATATATATCCAGATATTTTATATATATATATATATATATATCCAGATATTTTATATATATATATATATATATATATATATATATATATATATCCAGATATTTTATATATATATATATATATATATATATATATATATATATATATATATATATATATATATATATATATATCCAGATATTTTATATATATATATATATATATCCAGATATTTTATACATATATATATATATCCAGATATATATATATATATATATAATATATATGTATACATTTAACTGCAATGACCGCGCAGTATATTAACGTATAAAAACGACGTAAGTATAGAGGAGTGTTCTGCACACGAGGAAGAGAAATAACAAACAAATGAAAAATAAGGCACCCGCCCGGGAATCGAACCCAGGATCTTCCAATTGCCGGTCAGACGTGCTTACCACTACACCACGGAGCCACGATAGTCAGAAGTTGTAATTCTCCTACAGGGCAGAAACCAATGCCTTGAGAATTACAACTTCTGACTATCGTGGCTCCGTGGTGTAGTGGTTAGCACGTCTGACCAGCAATTGGAAGATCCTGCGTTCGATTCCCGGGCGGGTGCCTTATTTTTTATTTGTTTGTTATTTCTCTTCCTCGTGTGCAGAACACTCCTCTATACTTACGTCGTTTCTATACGTTAATATACTGCGCGGTCATTGCAGTTAAATGTATATATTCACGATTTGCGAGGGTGCCCTCTCAAGGCATTGGTTTCTGCCCTATGTAGGAGAATTACAACTTCTGACTATCGTGGCTCCGTGGTGTAGTGGTTAGCACGTCTGACCGGCAATTGGAAGATCCTGGGTTCGATTCCCGGGCGGTGCCTTTTTTTTCATTTGTTTGTTATTTCTCTTCCTCGTGTGCAGAACACTCCTCTATACTTACGTCGTTTCTATACATATATATGTATGTATATATATATATAATATATATATATATATATATATATATATATATATATAATATCCAGATATTTTATTGCTACAATGGGAGTTGTTTATTATGTATACACGAATCAAAATGTAAACACAAATGTTCAGACTTTATTTTTAATCTCTGAAGTCTGTTTGGAGATGAGAATGCAGTAATTATTGTCGACAATGTTCCTCTCTTGAACTAGGTGTTGTAGCAAAGGTTGGCGCTAGTAGTATGGTTGCAAAATGGGAGCGTGCAGGAAAGTTGCAATGCATTTGCAAATATTGATCAATGTTGCAAGATGTCGAAAAGAGGTTATGCAACAAAAGGGGATAGTGGTATGCATTGAAGGGGGTGAGGGTTATGCATTGAAGGGGTTGTGCAACACCAATGTTGCAATGCTTACGCAACATCAATGCTGCAAAGGGGGGTAGGGTTATGCAACAACTCAATGTTGCCAAGGGGGAGAGGGGAGGGAGCTCCTGGAGAAGAAAGGAGGATGACCTCCCCCCCATATGGGTAGCCTTAACCTAAAAGAGGAAGAGAAAGGAGACGGAGGAGTTCTTTGGGGGAGAAGGTGGGATGTCCTCACCCCCCAAAAGGGAAACCTAACCTAAGCCTTAAGCTAAGAAGGAAGGAGAGAGAGTTCTTTATTCCACCGGAGTCCGACGCTTTATGAACGTCCAGGGGCCAAGGAGTAGTTATATAGAGGGTCGTGAGTTGTCAGATATCACTTATTTATATATGGATGGGCTTACCAGATACCACCATTTATTTTAATTGTTTAGGTATACCTTATTAGGGTGAGTTGCTAGATACCACCATTTACTTTGTTTACATGAGTTGCCAAATAGTGTTTTTTAATTGTTCAGGTATACCTTATTAGGTTGAGTTCGCAGATACCGCCATTTAATTTAACTACTTATTTATTAAAGGCAAGATTGACTTTCTCCTTAAAGTTGTTCTGCAAAAGAACTAATTACACCGTTCTGCATGAAAATCGATTTCTTTATTTTGAGTTGTGATTCTGAAGCAGTTCGCTTCGCTGAATTCAAAAATGCTACCAGTTTTTTTCTATTACCTACAGTTTTAATGTTATTAGCAAAACAATTTTGGGGCGTTTTGTAATTTTTTACCTTTTTTATCTTTAATTAATTTCGTTTTTTCATATTTTTCAGATAGATAATTCTAACATTACGTTTTTAAAATTTTAATAATGGCTTCTAGAGGATGTACCCATAGTCCAGACATATTTTGTTATATTTGTGGTCGGTATGTTGTTGTAAAACAAAGGACAAATGTAACGACCTTCATTAAGAGAGCTTATCATGCTTATTTTGGAATTAAATTAGGAGATCAAGACAAAAGTTGGGCTCCACACATGGTTTGTCTTAGTGTGTTGCGGTACTAAGGAATTGGAGCAAAGGTAAAAAGAAAAGTTTGCCATTTGGGATCCCTATGGTATGGCGCGAGCCTAGAAACCATACCGACGACTGCTACTTCTGTTCTTGCAATGTTAAAGGTTATAATGCAAAGAATAAAGAGAGCCTTCAATACCCAAGTCTTCCATCTGTAATAAGGCCGGTACCACATGGTCCAGAAGTTCCTATTCACCGCCCACCCGAGAGTCTGGATCAATACAATTCAGATTCTGATTCAGCTCCAAATCCAGACAATGATGATGTTTATGAATAACCAACAGTTGACCGAGATCCTAAACCATTAACCCAAGCCGAACTAAATGACTTAGTCAGGGACCTGAATCTGCCTAAGGACTCTGTAGAACTTTTGGGGTGTAGATTGCAGGAGAACAATTTATTGGCATCCGACACATACTTCGCTTGGTACAGAAATCGTGAGAAAGACTTCGTGCCTTTTTTCGAAGAATGGTCCCTTGATATTTTGCAAGGACATCACAGGATTAGTGTGCAAGCTAGGCATCGAATACCAAACCAGTGACTGGAGGTTGTTTATAGATTCCTCTAAAACCAGTCTAAAAGGAGTGTTACTGCACAACGGTAACAAATATGCATCAATCCCAGTGGCCCATTCTACTAATTTAAAAGAGACCTATGATAACATGAAACTGCTTCTGGAAAAAATTCAGTATCAAAATCACAGATGGATATTGTGTGGGGATCTCAAAGTCCTTTGCATGTTACTTGGGCAGCAATCAGGATACACTAAGATGCCATATTTCATCTGCGAATGGGATAGTCGAGCACGTGACCAGCACTGGAAGAGGAAAACTTGGCCTCCTAGAGAGAATCTTACCCCAGGATCAAAGAACATTTTACATGAACATCTAGTTGAACCAAATCAAATCCTCCTACCACCCTTGCACATTAAGTTAGGCTTGATGAAGCAGTATGTCAGAGCATTGAATAGAGAAGGTGAGTGTTTCAAGTACATTTGTTCAAAATATCCAAAGATTAGCTACGAGAAAATAAAGGAAGGTGTTTTTATAGGTCCTCAGATTAGAAAGTTATTGACAGACGATCATTTCCTGACCACAATGACCAATAAAGAAAAAAAGAATGGCTTGGTTTCAAAGATGTTGTTGAAAACTTCTTGGGAAACTACAAAAGCCAAAATTATGAAAGACTGGTGGAAAATGTGCTTAAAAAGTTTTGCGCCTTAGGCTGCAACATGAGCCTGAAAGTTCACTTCTTATTTTCGCATCTTGACCGTTTTCCCGAAAATCTCGGAGATGACAGTGAGGAGCAAGGGGAACGATTTCACCAGGACATCAAAACCACGGAAAGAAGATATCAAGGAAGATGGCATACAAATATGATGGCGGATTACTGCTGGTGTCTGCAACGAGATCAGCCTAACGCACAGCATAAGAAAACATCAAAGAAGCACCGGTTTAGTCGTCATTAGTCAGATCTACATTCGTAGTCTTAAGTCTTTGGAATAAGTCCTGAAATGTTTGCAAGGAAAGAAGGTAAATATATTTTTTCTTTCAGTTATTTTTTTATTCTTTCATAAACAAGCAATATGCTTGTCCAAGAGCTAGGAGCTATTTAATTCTGCTTTAATTAGGTTTTACTCTATCACCTAAAAATTTCGTGCTACAAGGGGTGTTGTAATACCTCATCTGTCCCCAAATGTTAACCACCCATTGATGGGAGGGGAGAGAGTATTTTGCTGGGAACGGGACTGGTTGTTATATATATTTACCCTACATTATTATGTAAGCGTTACTGTAGTCTATAACAACAAAATTTATGGTTTAGCATGTGCAATCCAATGTTGGTCTTGATAAGATGGTTCACATTTTGGGATAAATGGGGGATTTATGACACACCCTGTAGTAAGAAAACGATACGTGATAGGGAAAAACTAACTATATTTTTGAGATCAGCGCACTCAAATTATATAGAATCACCAACTAGTTTGTAAAAATCGATCGAGAAGTTTTCAAATGTGTACTGGTGTTTTTTAAACGTCGTTCAACTTAATCTATACTATAATAAGAGAGCTGTCCGTCTGTCCGTCCGTCCGTCCGTCAGCCACACTTTCAGAAATTGTGAGAAAAAATTGTGAGAAAAAAATTCAGAAATTGTATTACGGGCGGCTATGTGAAGCTCAAGATTTTCATGACTGTGTTCTTTTCTGTAGTTTAGCCTGTCTGTTTGTCTGTTTGTGAAATTTATCCCGGGCAGTAATGGGGGAAGGGTGGGGGTGGGGGTAATGGGGGATGGGTGGGGTAATCGGAAGGGGTGGGGGTAATGGGGGAGGGGGTTAGCCCCCGAGTTGCATGAATGGGGCTGAGAAGGTTTTGGGAGATACCAGATTCAGAAATGTTGACACAATGTGAAGCTCAAAATTTTCACGGCTGCGTTCTTTTCTGTAGTTTAGCCTGTCAAACCGTCAGCGAAGCGACGGGAACTGTACTATATATAAAAGAAATACACTAGACAATTGGCTTAGCAAAAGAAATCATTCAAATAACATATTCTCTTAGAATAATATTCAATTTACCTATAATTCGCTTTCATTTATTCCAACACCTTAGACTGTATACTGTGTCTATTTACTTTTGACAATCCTTTCTATATATTTAACTGAATCTAATTTCTATTTATACAGAGAGAGAGAGAGAGAGAGAGAGAGAGAGAGAGTTAATGCTCGACAAACTGAAGACGACACACACACACACACACACACACATTATTGACTTTATTTCGAAATCACTGTTAAAATTAGATTACATTAAAACATAAGCACCCCCTGGTGTATATTGTGTATACTGTAGGTGTAAGGTGGAGTGAAAAACGTAGATTACATTCAAACATAACCCCTCAAGACAATTAATCCATGGCATATCAGAAGAAATCATTCATCTTAATAATATTAATAATAAAAGAAATACACTGGACTCTTTATATGGTACATTATTACAATAACATATTCTCTAAGATAATATTCAATTTACCTATAATTCATGAATCGCTTCCATTTATTCTAAAGCCAAACAGAAAGTGTCTATCTACTTTTGGCTGGAACAAAAAGCGTGTAACACTCGGAGGCTATCCAAAAGGAGAGATTGTAATGTAGGTCAAACCACTTCTCGTCTCTAACACTGGTATTTGTCGTACTTCACATCAAATATTAAATTCGCCATTATTATCATTATTAAGGGTAAAAACTGAACTTAAATGATTTTCCTTATCAAATTTCCATATGCAACAACAATATATATATATATATATATATATATATATATATATATATATATATATATATATATATATATATATATATATATATATATATAGGGTGGTGCAAATTACACTAGTAATAATAATAGCTAACTCGGTTTTCCTTCTCATCGAATTGTTCATTTTCACGAGGGTCAAGCTTTTCACTCCGCCCTAGACCTTCACTTTAACGTGGAATCCGAAATATGCTGCAGCACTGGCGGGGTGAAATTACACTAAAACCGATATTGCTTCATGTATCGGAAAATTCCTTAAAACACCTACCCAATATAATGGGATACAAGTATTCATGTTGGAACAGCGCCGTACATGTTTCATTAGCTTATGGTGTGACTCACTCCTCCCGTCGAGCCGATCCGTTGCATGTGGCTCATAGTCATCTCAGAGCTTGAACCGACTGGACGTGCGCTCCTCGAATACGATGGAACTTCCTTTGAACAGCATTCTCAACGCCGTGTACGATATGTCCGTGACGAAGTTGTTGCGCGTGTTCAGGCGTAAAACCGTTGCCATTAACTACGTACTGGAAACGACTTGTAGACAAACAAACAAACGGAATGTTGTTTATTTAAGTGTTGAGGAGATGAAGAGAATCTTCGTGGTAGTTGAGAAGTGGATCGTTATAAAATTCCTGCAGTTGTAGGTACAAGAAGAGAGCAGATTAGTGACACCCCCTCATATGCTGTTGTTTGTACGTTGTGTATAAATAACGATCAGCCATGCATTGATATACGGCTGATGTGGAAGAATGTTTCTGATAATAACGCTTTTGTCGCTACTCGAAACCGTTTCCTCCTCGACAGACTGTTTGAAATCGTCGGATTCCGCAAGCTGAAGCCTATATTAGATGCGCGTGTAACGAATATGCTTTATTTTGATACGGTTCTTCAATACGCATACACCGCTCTGCTCGATGGGTTTACCGAGTGTAGGACGGAACAAGGCGAGAATGGGCTAGAGGTGGATGCTTATTTAAAAGGTTTAGACTCTTTGAAATATCATGAACTTTGGTACAAAGCACTTGAGCGGTACAGGGTTGAGCTCACCTACACCGTTCACCCTGAAGAACTATTTCTTTATATAATGAGCAGCTGTCTGTTGTAACGACTTAGAAGATTATTTCAACTGCCGCTATGCGGTGTGAAGAAGAGTTCACGATTGAAAAGCTCGGGTTGGTAAAAATAAACCCCGATTGAAAGAAGTGTTTATAACTTGTATTTAATAATGACGTTGTGGCTAACGATGATCTCTTTGTGCGTGCTTTTCATTGTATTCTAGACGTATTTAAAGATAACTTGCCAACCGGATGTAAAGTGGGCCTAAAAGTAGCACTGAACGATATGAAGGTCATTTATATAGAGTATAGGTTTCCCTATAACTTGTGCGGTGAAATAATATTAAGCCGCGTTTACTGCGTAGTGCAAAGCAATAATGATGTGAGTGTAGACTCGATTACGTGTGAGTTTAGTGTTTTGCGCATTAGAACAAAGTGAATGTATTTTGATGAATTTTCAATATATTTAATTATTTAACATAATTGTGTGTGTATATATATATATATATATATTTCTCCTCTACTGCTATATTGATGGTTATACTCCATCGTTTTGTATTTCTTATTTTTTATTTTTTTATTTTCTGCAGTAGAAGATAAAGTGTATGTATTATTTTGAATATATTTAATTATTTAACATAATTGTGTATATATATATTTCTCCTGTACTGTTATATTGATGGTTATATATTTTTTTGATTATATACATATTCCTCGTTCATATTTCTTATACAATTATTATTTTTTATTTTATTTTTTGATAATTCCATCGATTGATTGTATATTTTCTATATATTTCTGATTCCAATAATTCGTCTAAATAAACAGAACGAGGTAATGGTGTTTTATCATTCTTTTGGTTGTAAACGATATTATTATTTAATTATACAAAATGGCTGTTCCGGTCGAGTTTACGTCTGGAGACAGCCTAAAGATGCTTATGACCCCGACTGCCTGACTCCAACCGTTAAGCATGGAGGCGGATCTGTGATGGTTTGGGCAGCAATATCGTGGAATACTCTTGGCCCAGCTGTAGTACTGCATGATAGGGTTAACGTCCAGGTCTATCTGTCAATATTGGCTGACCAGGTCCATCCCATGGTCCAAACGCTGTTTTCCAATGGCAGCGCCGTCTTCCAGGATGATAATGTACCAATACACACCGCTGGGGTCGTTAAAACCTGGTTTGAAGAGCATGTTAGTGAAGTTGAACGCTTGGATTGGCCTCCACAATCCCCGGATCTTAACATTATCGAGCATCTGTGGTGTCAGTTGGAGCAGCAGGTCAGAAGCCGATTCCCACCGCCGTCGTCTTTGGAGGAACTGGAGTAGGGTTTGCTCGAAGAATTGCTCAGGATTCCTCTAGCCACTGTCCAAAAGTTGTATGAATCAATTCCCCGACGCATTGCAGCTGTTATTGCAGCTAAAGGAGGACCAACTCCATATTAAGAATAAAAACCGCCATTTATCAAGGTTTTCATATTATTTTGTCTAACCCCTGTATATCTCCAGATATTTTATATATATATATATATATATATATATATATATATATCTCTCCAGATATTTTATATATATATATATATATATATATATATATATATATATATATATATATCTCCAGATATTTTATATATATGTATATATATGAATAGAAACGACGTAAATAAGGAGCGTCTCTGCACACGGGGAAGAGAAATAACGAATAAATGAAAAATGAGGCGAACCGCCCGGGAATCGAACCCAGGGCCTTCCAATTGCCGGTTGGATGCGCTACCATTACACTACGGACCTCGATCAATCATAAATCGAAATTCTCCTACATAGGGCAGAAACCAATGCCCTGAGAGGGCACCCTCGCAAATCGTGAATATGTGCATTTAACTGCAATGACCACGCAGTATATAAATGAATAGAAACAACGTAAATAAGGAGCGTCTCTGCACACGGGGAAGATAAATAACGAATAAATGAAAAATGAGGCGAACCGCCGGGGAATCGAACCCAGGGCCTTCCAATTGCCGGTTAGATGCGCTACCATTACACTACGGACCTCGATCAATCATAAATCGAAATTCTCCTACATAGGGCAGAAACCAATGCCCTGAGAGGGCACCCTCGCAAATCGTGAATATGTGCATTTAACTGCAATGACCACGCAGTATATAAATGAATAGAAACGACGTAAATAAGGAGCGTCTCTGCACACGGGGAAGAGAAATAACGAATAAATGAAAAATGAGGCGAACCGCCCGGGAATCGAACCCAGGGCCTTCCAATTGCCGGTTGGATGCCCCCGTGTGCAAAGACGCTCCTTATTTACGTCGTTTCTATTCATTTATATACTGCGTGGTCATTGCAGTTAAATGCACATATTAACGATTTGCGAGGGTGCCCTCTCAGGGCATTGGTTTCTGCCCTATGTAGGAGAATTTCGATTTATGATTGATCGAGGTCCGTAGTGTAATGGTAGCGCATCCAACCGGCAATTGGAAGGCCCTGGGTTCGATTCCCGGGCGGTTCGCCTCATTTTTCATTTATTCGTTATTTCTCTTCCCCGTGTGCAGAGACGCTCCTTATTTACGTCGTTTCTATTCATTTATATACTGCGTGGTCATTGCAGTTAAATACATATGTATATATATATATATATATATATATATATATCTCGAGATATTTCATATATATATATATATATATATATATATATATATATCTGCAGATATTATATATATATACAGGGCGTCCCAAAAAAAAGTATACTCACTTTAAATACTTATAAAGGCAGTGTTTATTAAAATACATTTCATTTTCAAAATGTAATAGAATCTACAGACATTATTTAATTGTTTTGTCAACGCCTGTTTTCAAACTGACGTCCGTTCTGGTCCAGGCACTGCTGATAACGCGAAGCAATGGAATCGCAAACATCACGAAACATTTCGTTTGGTATTTGTGTGCATTCTCGTTCAATGGCTGCTCTCAATTCAGCGACTTTTGCAGGTTTTATAGCGTAGACTTTGTCTTTTAAGTATCCCCATAAAAAAAAGTCTAGTGGTGTGAGGTCTGGTGAACGCGGAGGGTATTCTACGAAACCCCTTCGTCCAATCCACATCCACATCGTGCCAAGTACCACTCGCAATACTCCACTCTTCGGTCCGGATCATCTTCATTAATAGCATGGACTAATCTTGGAATGTAACTTTTCCATTGACAGCGCTTCAAAATGCGTTGGACAGACGATTCTGAAATTCCTACCTCACGACTCGCTTGCCGCACAGATTTTCTTGGACTTTGGTGATACGTTTCCAGTACTCTTTCTTGCTTTGTGGGGCTTGTCGATGTCCGTGGTCTTCCGGAACGCTTCTTGTGGACATTCTGAACAGTTCCATCGGCTTCAAACTTATCTCTAATTCGAGTGATGGTAAGTCGCGTTGGTGGATCTGTTTGAAACTCCCTCCTAAACTGTCTTTGCACTTCAACTGCGTTTTCACACTTCCAGTAGCATTTTAGAATGAATTTCCTTTGTTCAAAGCTTAGTCTGACTGCCATTATTAATTCTAATGGGTTTAACTTGGAAAGAAAGAAACATCAATTGAGCTATCAGCTGTTAAAGTGTGTATACATTTTTTTGGGACGCCCTGTATATATCTCTTCAGTTATTATATATATATATATATATATATATATATCCAGATATTTTCTATATATAAGGGTGAGGCAGAAGTAACCGGGCAGTCAATAAACACTTATTCCAAAGTAAATGTTTATTTAAATTTAGTCACAAATTAAGAAATTACAATGTACATGATACTAGAACAATATAAAGCATGATTAGAGCAAGTGTTCGAAATGCTGACCACGTTCTTCAATGCATTTAGAAAATCTGTCTACCACAGAATAGCACACACTTCGACACAAATCTTCGTTGATTTCTGCGCAAGAATTCACAATTCTCGTAGTGAGCTGCTGAATGGTCCTTGGTTTTTCAGCATAGACTGAATCCTTCAGCACACCCCAAAGAAAAAAGTCTGGAGGTGTAAGGTCAGGAGATCGAGGAGGATAATCTATGGGACCAAGGCGTCCAATCTATCTCTGAGGGAAGTGCTCATCGAGCCAATCACGCGCAGCGTGGCTGTAATGGGGTGGTGCTCCGTCTTGTTGGAACCACATCTCACGAATGTGTGGCCAGGTTGCCACTTTTGGAAGGAAATTATTGTTGAACATCGCCACGTAGTTGGCGCCTGTCACAGTTTTTCAAAAAAGAACGGACCGACCAGACCAGAAGCACAGGTCCCAATCCAAACCGTGACACCGATGATGTTGACTTCCTTCTCGAGGATTAGGTGAGGATTTTCACTTGCCCAGTAGACAGAATTATGTCGGTTGACGTGGCCATTTAATTTAAAAGATGCTTCATCACTCCAGATGATCTTTTCAGGAAAGGTG
>JAJOZX010004978.1:150000-275000 GCA_023014485.1 Bathynomus jamesi | reverse complement strand
TTTGTTGCATAACCATTTTGCAATATCTTCCAACATTGATCAATATTTGCAATTGCATTGCAAAACTCCTGCACTCTCCCATTTTGCGGCCATACTAATGGTGCTATCTGAAAAGCAGAACGAAGAGATCAAACGACCAACCTTATCCACGTGTCTCTAAAATACGCAACTGGCGAACATATTAAGTAAACGCTATTATGACATTTCTAACCCCGCCTCCTATGGCGGCGTTAATAGACTGTACAGAGGTGTTTACGGAGTAGGGAAAAAATATGTTGAGAGGTTTTTGAGGGAGCAGGATGCTTATACACTTCATAAGCCGGGGAGAAAAAGGTTTAAAACGGCGAAGACAACCGCGGATTCGATTGACTCTACTGTATTTGGCAAGCGGATTTAACAGAATGCAAAGATATTCAGTGTATATCGACGGCTACCACTACATCCTATTCATAATAGATGTATTCTATAGATATCTGTGGTTAATTCCTCTGAAAAATAAATCGCCTGAAACAGTTGTTAAAGCTACCAAAACTTTGATGTTAAAAGAAGATAGGGTTCCAAAAAATTTTTGTACGGATATGGGGAAAGAATTTATAGGCCGCGCTTTTCAGGACATCCGCAAAATTTTAGACCATAGTACCGTACCTATTTCGATTAAGTTTCAACATTGTATTTTATCATTTAAGAGATCGGTATCAAATTATAGATTTGAATACAATAGCTAAAAAGAAGTCCCTTAAATTTTTCATTTTGTTGTATCTTAAATTTAAGTTAGCCATATAATAAAATGTTAATTTGTGTTGAACTTAATATAATTTGCCTTCCGGTTAATCTTCAAACTTTTCTGAACAAATTATAGCCAATTTTTAAAAACTGAGTTCAGTGTGCATAATTTAATTATAGCCATACGATGACAAAATTTCACACAGTACGTTTCACATAAATACGCAACTTTTCACTCCACCCTACTAGATATTGTATATTTAATGACACATCGCACATGTATCTATATTTGAAAAATAGATTCTGATTGATGATGAATACAGTTATGTTAAGATGGTGGGAGAACACTGTAAATATCTCGGCAAACGTTTTATCCATTTCCAACATGAGATCGTCAATTACAATGACTGTATGCTCATTACCCTTAACGAATTAACGTCATATACACCTTTGTGGAACAAAATTTCATCTTGGTACTCGTTGAACACTGACTGATACGTCGAATAGCACCATGTTACTTTATGCACAAATTTTGAGAACATCTCCCCCATATCGTTAATGATTTTAAGCATAAACATAGTTTTACCACATCCTGTAGGGCCAGATATAATACATGTGGAGGGGCTTGTGAACCTGAATTTTTTTACAGATTCCATCTCTAAAACGTCACACCCCTAAGTGGTTCATTTACAAAATATAACAAAATTTAAGTGCTGCTCCTTATATTCTCGTTTTTCTTCTTCCATATAATCGTGAATGACGATGATGTACAGCCCCCTATCATCGATATCACAGATGACTCCGATGACCGTGTAGCTACAGACTCCATCTCCGCTGACGAACCCTCACCAGCGATACCTGTAGCACGCGGCAATTCAAAGCGGAACATGATGAAGACCCCTCCACGTCAGGTATAAAGCGTGCCAGGATTGCACCGGTTGTTAGACCAGAGTAATAGAGCCCCAACTCTCTACCTCTTACGACACCCTCCCCAAATAATACCTTCCTCAAATATACCCCCTTATTCCTGTTCAGTTCCAGGTACATCCTCAACACCAGCACCAGCAGCAGCTTCTCGTGCTGTGGAGGAAGGTATAACATTCGAGTTGGTGCGCACCTTCGATCCATGTATAGCAACGGTGTTGGACTGCGACTCGTAGTTGAACGTATTTTGGAGTTTGCCCTTCAAGAATAACTTCATGCCTAAAGACACCTTAGCCGTCATTCACAGAAACAATCCCCGCAGTTATGGGTACAAGGCTATTTACTGGCTCATACACCTACAGCAACAGACCGGAGTATACATAAAACACGCCCGCAACACTGATGAAGTACCCATTAAGGTCAATGGTCGTGTTTTTTGGGTTAATGGCCTACTGGTGAGAAGACTATACTCCTTTAACGGCTGCTGGTGGCATGGATGCCCACGCCCTGAGTGTGCCGTCACAGAAGACCTCCATGGAAGATCCCCCGCCGACAGCCTCGCATGGACCCGTAACCTCGATCAACTTGTAGGCTCCTAGTTCTCTCACAAGATCGTGTGGGAGCATGAGTATGATGCACGAATGGAAACAGATGGCCAGTACCGTGAAGAAATAAGGGCCATCAAACGTTCAATGGTGCTGGGCCCCCTCACATGTGGTGACAGCTTGTTTGGAGGGCGTACAAACCCATTCAAACTATACTTTCCACCTACGACGGGCGTGAAACTCCACTCCGACGACTTCTGTTCTTTATACCCCTACGTGATGAAGAACAATCCGTACCCCGTACCCGTCTTTATAGACCAAAAGCTCATGTTTATGTTTCCCCTGTGCGTGAAATGGGCTCAGTTGACCTCTGCAAACCCTTGAGATCAGACGTATTTTCTCCCGTAGACGAAATATAGTAATGGCTACCTTCAATATTGCGTGCTCAACGTTTATGAAGTGGTATTCGGTAAAATGTGAAAATGTGGATACTGAAAGACTCCCTATTTCACCCTCCATTGATGCTGTTAAGGCTACATTGAACTTTGCGAAGGAACAAGAGGTACACATACTCTACAGGTATTCTGGCGAGGGCATTGTATGAACCCCTGGTACAAGCGATGTATTGAAGTATGTTGCAGACCTAACCTTTATAAAAGCTCACATATACCATGAAGTAGAAAAAACAACACGTGCAGAAGATAAGCAACGGTTATGGTTAGTGAGTCTTGTTGATGTGTGGTGTGACAAGCGATATTTTCATGTTACATCATACCAAGTACTCGTACCCTACGGTTGAGGATGTAAATCTTGAAATCATGGAGAATCTTAAGTATTTTTACCAGTAAATTAATATATATATATCATGACGAGGTTTGTAATGAGGTTGTGGCTAAAGACCTGTGCGAATTTTTAACAGACTTTAGAAGACGAGTATCGTCTGCTAAGCAAAAAGGAAAAATATGGGCATATGTCTCTCTCAAATAGTGCACCGGATTGTGAATGCTTAGTTCGTGAAAATGAAAGAAAATGTCTGCTGAGCCTTCTGGGGAGTGGGAGTGATAAAACATTAAAACCAGTATTAATTCATGTATCGAAAAAATTCTCTAAACGATTGACCAGTATAATGGGGCACAAGTATTCATGTTGGAACAAACCTCTACACGATTCAACAGTTTATGGTGTGGATCGCTACCCCCGTCGATCCCCCGTCGCTAAACAGCGCACCGGTTGCTCATAGTCATCTCAGAGCTTGAACCGACTGGACGTGCACTCCTTGAATTCGATGGAACTTCCTTTGAGAAGCATTCTCAATGCCGCGTATGATGTGTTCGTGACGAATTCATAGCGTATGTTCAGGCGTCAAACCGGTACCATTAACTACACTCGTATGCATCAATTTTGCTGTCAAGGGTTTTATAAGTGATTCTTATAGAGTTGTTCCTGCTGATTTCGAATCTGCAATCCGTTTTTCTCAATCAGCTCAGGTTATCCGGCTATGGCCTCATAAGTAAAATAGAATTTTTCGTGATTTTGTCAAAGCGGAATTGGAACAGTAACATCTATCATCACTTGTTTCACTTGTATAATATCTTTTTTTACTTTTCAGGCATATAGATAAAATATTTCATAATGAATAGAGCGTGTAAAAATTATCCCAATAGATTCTGCTACATATGTGGGACGGTTACCATGCCAAATAACCAGTCCCAAATCACTAAATTTGTGAAGACAATGTATAGAGCATACTTTAGAATTAAGCTAGGGGACCAGGACAAAAATTTCGCCCCTCATATGTGCTGCAAAACGTGCATTGAAAATTTGAGAAGATGGAGCAAAGGCAGAGCGAAATCTTTGCCTTTTGGAATTCCCATGATTTGGAGAGAAGGAAAGGATCACGTGAAAGATTGCTATTTCTGCATGACAAACCTCCAAGGTGGGCTTATAAATTTATTTTTCTTAAATATTTTGAAATCCTCGTATGAAACTTGACATAATATTCACCATAACGGAATATTCACCATATATAGCATAATATTCACCATAATGGTAATCATACATTTACATATACATATTGTTATAGAAAATACATTTACACATACATATTGTTATACAAGTTACATTTACATATACAATGATTGTATATTTTCTTTCTTTTTCATTCATATTGTCCCCGAAGGGACAATATGAATGAAAAGAAAAAGAAAGAAAATATACAGACTCCATCGACCTATTTCATATCTTACAGACCGCAGCCTTCCCTCACGAGCCGCCACTGTCTGAATGCTTCTTCTATTTCATATGCAAGTTTTATATCCATGTTTCTGTGTTTCTATTTTCAGGAGTTAACAAGAAGAATAAACACATTGTTGTATACCCTGACATTCCTTCTGCTATGAGACCTGTACCCCATGGTCCTGGAATTCCAATACCCGACCCACCTCAAACCCTGGACTTCGATGATTCTGATGATGAATCAATGACCAATGCCAATGACCAGTCCCAGTCGTATATACCTCAAAATACCGCTTCAAATGAGCCGAGGCCTCTCAACCAGGCCAAACTTAATGATCTTACCAGGGATTTAGGACTTTCCAAATTAGCTGCCGAGATCTTGGGCTCACGGTTTCGAGAGGACAACTTGCTGGCTCCGGGAACAACATTCTCCTGGTATAGGAAACGAGAGGAAGAATTCCGCAAGTTTTTTGCAGTGCACGAAAATACCTCTTCCTTAGTGTACTGCTGCAATGTTGAGGGGCTAATCGAATCCTTGGGCCTGCCATATAACGCATCAGAATGGAGGCTATTTATAGACTCGTCTAAACGAAGTTTGAAAGCAGTACTTCTCAACATTGGGAATAGGGTTGCATCAGTCCCTGTAGCACATTCCGTACAACTTACTGAGAGCTACGATAACATGAAAATTTTACTGGATGCTCTCGTATACGACCAACATAACTGGAGGATCTGTGGAGATTTGAAGGTAATACTAATATCATAAGTAAACTATTGCTATTGACTATGTTGTTTTTCCAAAGGTTATTTGAAAGCGTATAAGAACACTTAACTTCCCCACAGAAGTGATACAGTCAATGCATAGATTTTTTTATCTGATAGAACAAATTCTCTAAATTCTTTAAATATTTTCATTTTTTTTCAGATTGTGGCATTTGTATTGGGAATGCAAGGGGGATACACGAAATACCCATGTTTCCTCTGCAAATGGGATAGCCGAGCGGATGAGAAGCACTATGCACAGCGTGAATGGGCATCCAGAGAGAATTTTGAACCTGGGTCGCATAATGTCGTTTCAGTGCCCCTTGTACCACCAACAAAAATTTTGCTCCCACCACTTCATATTAAGCTGGGCTTGATGAAAAATTTCATCAAATCAATGAATAAGGAGGGTTCAGCATTCCGATATCTCGAGAGTAAATTTCCTCATATATCTGATGCTAAACTAAATGCTGGGGTTTTTGATGGTCCTCAAATTCGAACTTTGATCAAGGATACTCAGTTCGAAAACGCAATGACTCCAACTGAGAAGAATGCCTGGCAGGCATTCAAATCAGTTGTCACTGATTTTCTTCGCAAGCGTAGAAGTCCAGAATACGAGTCCGTTGTCGAAAACTTGATGGAAGCTTTCAAAGCTCATGGGTCGCGCATGTCCATAAAAATGCACTTTTTGTGGTCCCACTTGGACTATTTTCCTGAAAATTGCGGGGATTATAGTGAGGAACAGGGTGAACGATTTCACCAAGATATCAAACTAATGGAAGAGAGGTACCAGGGAAACTGGGATATCAATATGCTGGCGGACTATTGCTGGTGTTTGAAGCGAGACGTGCCCGAAGAAAAACACAGACCGAAAGCCAAAAAAACTTCATTCCTTCCTCAATAAACTTTTTTCCATATTCATTGTATGAATAAAAGTATTTATTCACAGAGTGTTTTCATTTTTCACGAGTGTTCTTATAATATTACTCGTATCTACAGTGTTTAAGCTAAAAAAAATCCATAAATTTTGGGATAAAATTGGACTTATAATAAATGGCCAATAGAGAAAAAACCTGACCTGATTGAGGAAAACCAATGTCATTTTCGAATTCAGCATGGTCGAATTATATAATATGAGTTGAAAAAACCCTCACAGCAGACAAAAACATTTCATATGCATACAGTGCTATGTACTTGAAACGACATGCATGCACGCAAACAAAAGTAATGTTATTTATTTAAGTGTTGAGGAAATGAATAGAATCTTCGTGATAGTTGAGAAGTGGGGTGAAGACTGTTATAAATTACCTGCAGGTGTAGGTACAAGAAGAGAACAGATTAGTGATGCTCCATCAAATGCCGTTGTTTGTACGTTATGTATAAATAACAATCAGCCATGCATTGATATACGGCTGATGTGGAAGAATGCATCTGATAATAACGTTCTTGTCAAAACGCGAAATCGATTCATCCTCGACAGAATGTTCGAAATCGTCGGATTCCGCAAGCTGAAGCCTATATTAGATGCTCGTGTTACGGATATGATTTACTTTGACACGGTTCTTGAATACACATAAACCGCTCTGCTCGACGGATTTATCGAATGTAGGAATGAACAAGGTGAGAATGGTCTAGAACTGGATGCTTATTTAAAAGGTTTAGACTCTTCGAAATATTCCGAACTTTGGTACAAAGGACTTGAGCGGTACAGGGCACAGCTGGCCTACACTATTCACCCTGAAGAGTTGTTGCAACATTCCCCCTCCCCTTTGTTGCATAACCTCTTGCAACATTCCCCTCCCCTTTGTTGCATAACATCTTGCAACATTTTCTTTGCAACATTAATTAACATTTGCAATAGCATTACACTCTAACATTTTGCACCCAATCTACTCAGCTCCAACGTCATTAAAATGAAGTCCATCTCCGGGAAGCAAGTCCTTCCTGCCGTAGAAACTGTCCCAAAAATTTGCAAAATGCACTCCTTCCTGTTAGCAAAGCGACTTTAGGTTATTTTTGATATAGGTCGCCTTGCTGTAGAATTCGTTACGTTGGATAATTCGAGGAGGTATACCTGTTAAAATAATCTTATTAGCTTTTTCCTTTAGTCGCTCTAGTAAGTCCCTATAACTAGCAAGCAGGTCTTCCGATCTAGAATTTAAAACGTATATATATATATATATATATATATATATATATATATATATATATATACAGGGTGGGCCGTAAGTTTCCATACATAGGAAAATTAAACGTTTGTTTTTATGTTTCAGATACCCTAAGAATAAGCGTTTGACGTAAGATCTTGTTTACTGATGAAGCAAATTTTTACGTCAATGGAGAGGTTAATCGGCAAAACATACGTTATTGGAGTAATGCTAACCCTAACTGGCTGAGTCCGACGAAGATGCAAGGTGCCGGTAAAGTGATGGTGTGGGCCGGGATATGGGGTGACAGAATTATTGGACCAATTTTTGTCAGTGGAAATCTTAATGCCGAAAGGTATCTTAACATGTTGCAAGAAGAGATTTTCCCATCCCTGCTAAACGAGGAAGGTAACTTCCCAGTTTACTTCCAGCAAGATGGAGCTCCACCTCATTATGGTCTTCACGTGCGTCGGTATTTGGATCAGCAGTTTCCGGATGCTTGGATTGGTCGGCGTGGTCCTGTGGAGTGGCCTCCCAGATCCCCAGATCTCACCCCCCTTGATTTCTATCTTTGGGGGCACTTGAAGGCCATGGTGTATCAGGAAAAGATACGAGACATAAATCATCTAAAGGAACGTATCACCAACGCCATTACAAGCATAACGTCAACTGTGCTAATGCGTGTTCATCAACAGTGGGGAACACGTATTGAAATGTGTTTTCAAAACAATGGCAACCATGTAGAGCATATTATATAAATAAAAATGGTTGTCCATAACAAAATGTTTATTTTTCCTATGTATGGAAACTTACGGCCCACCCTGTATATATATATATATATATATACACACCTTTCCTTTCAACCCAACCTTTCAAATGTTCCACGCGATGATTCCTCATTTCACGAAGGTCAATCTTGTCGCCCCTCCTCTCGAGTTGGCCTGGTGAAGTAGTGAGTTGGTTTCTTGTACTCTCCACCTCACATAGCCAGGTACGCCCGGTTCATTGGGGATTGTTCTGAGCCAGGCGTCTAATCTTCTTTCGAAGATGTCCACTGCAACTTCCTTCGTGTTTCTTAGGTCTTTGGGTAGCTGATTAAACAGTTTTGGTCCGCACAACAAAACTATTTTCTTTCAGGGATAAGAATGTTCCCTGTTTAGCCTTTCCACTGTTAATTGGGGAGTTACAGGGTTCAGAGTAAAATTAGGGACTAGTTTCTCCATTATTTTCCAAGTGTAAATAATGGTGTATCTCTCTCTTGTCCTTTCCAGTGAATATAGTTTAATTCGCATAACCTTTCCCAGTAATTTAGTTCTTTGCACCCATTGATCTTGGCTCTGAAGTTTCTCTGAGTCCCTTCTAGTTGTCTAATGTCTTCTTTTTTATATGGGCATGTTAGGACCGAGCAGTGTTCCAATTTGGATATGATCTGTGTTTTCAGTAGAGGAATCATTATATTCCTATCCCTTCATTTAAAGGTTCTCAGTATCTGCCCCGTTATTCTCTTTGCGCTGTTTACTGCTATCTTATTTTGCATTTCAAATTTCGCATCATCAGTCATTACAACCCCTAAATCTTTTGCTTTAGAATTTCTCTGAATTTCCTGTTAGTTAGCATGATTATGAAGAGTAGTGGAGCTAATACTGTTCCTTGTGGTTCTGAGCTGAGGACCTCTGATTCTGATGAGGATGCTCCTTGTACAGTAACGACCCTCAGCCATAATTCTGAGGAGCTCTTTATCTTTAATATTTCGACTAAGCGCTGATTTTAACTTCAATGTGCGTCATAATGACCGATTCCCAGCGTTAAATTTGTATTACAGTAGTGTACCTCAGCGAACAGGGCTGATCGCATAGTATTGTCTAAGGCTATGCCTAATTTTTCACATTCATCGATTCTTCTAATGATCAGAAATATGATTTGCTCATTTTCAAGAGTAAAAAATTTGGTAGCTAACTGGGGTTCACATAAATCCACCTCATACGAATCACGCTCCAATTCAATGGGTCCGTGGAGTTCTGTCACAAAGATGGCCAAGGTGTTGTTAGGATTTACAGACGGAGAAGAAGAGGACGGGAGTGTGACATAGAAGTGGCTAGGAGCCATGTTGCATACTAATTAAGCTTCATTATTGCAGCAGCTTTTATATAGGTGTTGAAGCTTTCTGGGTAACCCAACCATTTCACCATTACATTTTTCTCTTTCCTGAATCTTTGCTGCCTAAACTTTTTTCAATTTTAAACACACTTTTTCGTAAATTAAATGTCACTTTCTGCAACTCCTCTCGGTAAAAGCCTCCTGCGATATCTTCCCCATTCAAATCTTCAACGTAATACATCATTATCTCGCCTTAGGTCTTATAGCATTAACTTTAAAAATCTCACGTGTCCATCCTTGCTGAGGTCCCTTCGCGAATTAATTTCCCGAACGTGATAGCCTTACATATATAATCATTGATTTTGAAATGTGTAGTGTGGTGGCGGTGCTCCATCTCTTCTCACCTCTGGGCGCGTACCTCTTTCTAAAACTTCGTTAGGTGTTGTGCCAATCGTAGGGTGGTGTGAACGGTTTCATGACGACGCCAATAACCCGAGAACGTTTATATATCTGTATGTGTTTTCATGTGTAAATTAGCGATGCATGCTTTCCTTTATGGTACGTTCAACTCTTTCAGCTAAAGAGGCCTTATGTATAGAACTGCTAGTGTAGTAACTGATATTAAACTCTGTCAGCATGTTCTGAAAGCGCGACGTATAAATTCTTTCCCCATATCCGTACAAAAATAGCCAGGAACCCTATCTTCTTTTAACATCAAAGTTTTGGTCGCTTTAGCAACTGTTTCAGGCGATTTATTTTTCAGTGGAATTAACCACAGATATCTAGAGAATACATCTATTATGAATAGGATATAGCGGTATCCGTCATTATACACTGATATCTTTGCATGTCTGTTAAATCCACTTGCCACATAGAGTCAATCGAATCCGCGGTTGTCTTGGCCGTTTTAAACCTTTTTCTCACCCGCTTATGACGTGTATAAGCATCCTGCTCCCGCAAAAACCTCTCAACATCTTTTCTCCCTACTCCGTAAACACCTCTGTATAGTCTATTAACGCCGCCATAGGAGGCGGGGTTAGATATGTTATAATAGTGTTCACTTAATATGTTAGCCATTTGCTTATTTTAGAGACACGTGGATAAGGTTGGCCGTTTGTTCTCTACTTTCTCCTCTTCAGAGACGCTACTGCTGGGGGCGATGGCGTAGTTAGTTGTGACACATGCGAGACTTGATCCAAGGCTTTTAACCTATTCAGATTACCCATCAATGTTTTGGGGACATTTATTTGTTGTAGTCTCGCTTTAATATGCTTCCATCCTATTCAGGGTCTGTCCCACTTTCTCACCAGATCATGAACAATGTCAACGATATTGGATCCTTGTACCCTTGTTCCTTCAACAATGACCTCGGCTGTATCGCCCCACTGAATGATGGGGTCCTCACTCAATAGATTATAAAGACTTAAGCCTTTATTCCTCAATGTATGTGGGAGACTGCTTTTAATACATGTTTGATGTGTTGCCTTCCGTTATTCTTTGGTTGTCTTCTGTAACGTCGGGCCCAGGTCCTGTGTCGCCATGCTCAGCGTTCCTCGCGCTGTGCCTAATAACTATGGGGAGCTCTATCGGATTCTTATAATCTTCGTACTCATGAAGAAATTTCTGCAAAGCCTCTTGGTACAAGATCCTTTTCTCATCAGGTGACTTCTCACTGTTTAATAGGGCTAGCAACTCGCTTTTCTATCTTTTAAGCCTACTTTTATGGGGTTCTAGAACCGTGTCTGGAATCTTTGAACTTTGTAATGAAGCATACACCTCGTGCGGAATCGCTACCACCTTCTTCATTATATTAATCTATTCAGTAAAGGGGCCAAAACTGAAAATAAGATGGGGAGGAGCGATCCCCCTCTTTGTACAATAATTTGCTTTTTCTTCCCCACAGTTTGACTTTTACGAGCGAGCGCACGTAATATGTTCTTGATGGTCTAAGTGAGGATCCAACCACTAGTGAGAAGACTGTGTATTCCTTTAACAGCTGCTGATGGCATGGATGCCCGCGCGCTGAGTGTGCCGTCACAGCGGACCTCCATGGAAGATCCCCCGCCGACAGCCTCGCATAGACCCGTAACCGCGATCAACTTATAGGCTCCCAGTTCACTCACAAGATCGTGTGGGAGCATGAGTATGATGCACGGATGGTAACAGATGACCATTACCCTAAAGAAATAAGGGTCATCAAACGTTCAATGGTGCTGGGCCCCCTCAAATGTGGTGACAGCTTGTTTGGAGGGCGTACAAACCCATTCAAGGTATTCTTTCCGCCTACGGAGGGCGTGAAACTCTATTACTACGACTTCTGTTCTTTATACCCCTACGTGATGAAGAAAAATCCGTACCCCGTAGGTGCGCCAGAAAAACTGGGTGTGTCCAACAATACCAACCATCGAGGAGTTTTCAGCTAATTTGAATGAGCGCTACTTTGGACTCTCTTTGGTAGACGTGCTCCCCCCTCGCGATTTATGGGTGCCAATCTTACCCGTCGTTATAGATCACAAGCTCATATTTCCTCTGTGCGTGAAGTGGCCAGAGGAGAAGAACGGTGATTGTAACCATACAACAAACCAGCGTAAGATCAGAGATGTATATACAATCCCTGAGCTGGCCCTAGCCTTTCGCCATGGGTACAGAATATTGAAGATACATGAAGTGTGGAGGTTTCAGAAGCTACCCAACCTTTTCACACCATGTATAAACGCTTTTTTGAAGGATAAAGTAGAAGCATCAGGGTATCCGCGAGGGGTTGATACCGAAGATGAAAAAACGGCTTCTACTCAGCTTTACCATGTCCATGAAGGTATACAGCTTGATCGTTCCCAAATTGTTAAGAATCCTGGCAAGCGCTTTAGTGCAAAGTTGTTTCTAAACAGTGTTTGGGGGAAATTTGCAGAGAATACCGGCAAAGGGAACGTTCATTTGGCACAAAGTTATAGTGAAGTCTGGAATTATGCCAACGCTCCCGATAAAAAGGTTATGGAGATAGTGAATGTAGGTAATACTTACATAATAAAGTACATCACCGAGCTGCCTACATATACCTCACGGGTTAAAAACATACCTGTAGCCAGCTTCACAACGGCCTACGCCCGCATCAAACTTTGGGGTCTACTGCACGCACAAGGACAGAGGGTACTGTACGCTGACACAGATAGCGTGATATTCACAGCGAGGGAGGGTGAATGCATGCCTCCTATTGGGGAATTCCTCGGAGAGATAACTGACGAGATCAAGGATGAGTATGGTGATGGTGCATACGCTGACTCCTTTGTATCAACAGGGCCAAAAACCTATGGGGTACGGGTGAGGGTGGGGGATGATATGAAGTATATCGTGAAGGCTAAGGGTATCACGTTTAGTCATGGGAACCGTCGAGTCGTTAACTTTGACTCGTTGAAGGATCTAGTGTGTTTCGAAGATGAGGGCGACCAGCCATCCCAACTGATTGTGGGGACCCACAATTTTCGGGCGCAGAAACTGAGGTGTGTGAAGGAACTTAAGGGCACGAAGGTATGTCGTAACACCTATAGAAAGCGTTACCAGGTGCCTGGTACCTATGATACTGTACCCTTTGGATACCTTAATCCTTGATTGTATTTATATATATGTGTATTAACGATATGTTTATTTATTACGTATATTTGCTTCAATTAAGGTTTAATTTTCTCCTTTGCGTGCGTGCGTGAATGTATGTGTGTGTGTGTGTACAGGAAAAAAGCTAGGCTCAGCCCACTGTAAGATCGGTCACGTGACTCCTGCCACAACCTGAGCATACCTCTATCCCTGCGTGCTCAGTTGACCTCTGCATACCCTTGAGCTCAGACGTGTGCTTTCTCGCGTAGACGAAAAATAGTAATGGCTATCTTTAATATTGCGCGTTCAACGTTTATGAATTTGTATTCGGCAAAGTGCCAAGAAGTGGTGGATACTGAAAAACTCCTTATTCCACCCTCCTTTGACAATTTTAACGCTACATTGAACCGTGCGATGGAACAAAATGTTCAAATACTCTACGGGTATTCTGGCGAGGGCATTTTAGGATTTCGTAGTACAAGCGATGTATCGAAGTATGTTGTAGACCTAACCTTTATAAAAGCTCACATATACCTCGAAGTAGAAGAAACAACACATTCAGAAGATAAATAACGGTTATAGTTAGTGAGTCTTGTTGATAAGTGGTTGGCAAGCGATATTATATCATGTAACATCATACCGACTACTCGTACCCTACGGTTGAGAATGTAAATCTTGTTATCATGGAGAATCTTAAGTATTTTTACCACATATTAATATATATCATGACGAGGTTTGTAGTGAGGTTGTTGCTAATGGCTTGTGCGAGTTTTTAACAGACTTTAGAGCCGAGTATCGTTTGTTAAACAGAAAACAAAAATATGGGCATATGTTTCTCTCAAATAGTGCACCGGATTGTGAAGATGTATAGTTTGTGGAAATGAACGTCTGGTGAGTGATAAAACAATAAATCCAGTATTGCTTAATGTACTGGAAAATTCTGTTTGCGCAGTATAATGGGGCACAAGTAATCTCTTTCATGTTGGAACAAACCCGTACACGCTTCAGCAGTTTATGGTGTGACTCGCTCCTCACATCGAGCCGCCCACCTGTGTACCTTACCCTCTAAAACACACGAGTTCGAACAAACCCGTACACGTTTCATCGGTGTGACTCACTCCGCCCGTCGAGCCGATCCGCTCAACTGTGGCTCATAGCCATCTCAGAGCTTGAACCGACTGGACGTGCACTCCTTGAATACGATGGAACTTCCTTTGAGAAGCATTCTCAACGCCGTGTACAATGTGTCCTTGACGAAGTTATTGCGCGTGTTCAGGCGCGAAACCGGTGCCATTAACTATGTGCTTGAAACAACTTGGAGGCAAGCAAGCAAAAGTAATGTTATTCATTTAAGTGATGAGGAGATGAATAGTCTTCGTGATAGTTGAGAAGTGGGGAGATGACCGTTATGAAATACCTGCAGGTGTAGGTACAAGAAGAGTGCAGATTAGTGATGCCCCCTCATATGCCGTTGTTTGCACGTTGTGTATAAATAACGATCAGCCATGCATTGATATACGACTGATGTGGAAGAATGCATCTGATAATAACATTCTTGTCCCTACGTGAAACCGTTTCATCCTCCACAGAATGTTTGAAATCGTCGGATTCCGCAAGCTGAAGCCAATATTAGACGCTCGTGTTACGGATATGATTTATTTTGACACGGTTCTTGAATACGCAAACACCGCTCTGCTCGACGGATTTATCGAATGTAGGAATGAACAAGGCGAACATGGTCTAGAGCTGGAAGCATATTTAAAAGGTTTAGACTCTTCGGAATATCCCGAACTTTGGTACAAACGACTTGAGCGGTACAGGGCAGAGGTCGCTTACACTATTCACCCTGAACAGCTGTATCTCTATATAATGAATAGCTGTCGTTAGGACTTGGAAGATTATTTCAATTGCTCCTATACAGAGTGAAGAAGAGTTCACGATTGAAAAGCTCTGGACAGCAGGAAAAAACCCTCGACTGGAAAGGAGTTTTTATAAACTTGTATTTAATAATGATGTTGTGGCTAACGATGACCTCTTTGTGCGTGCTTTTGATTGTATTCTAGCCGTGTTTAAAGATAACTTGCCAACCGAATGTAAATTGGGCACAAAAAGAGTAGTGAACGATATGAAGGACATTTATATCGAATATAGGCTCCCGCACACCTTTAGCGGTGAAATAATGCTTGGACGTATTTACTGTGTAGTGCCAAGCAATAATGATATGACTGTAGACTCGATCACGTGTGAGTTTAGTGTTTTGCGACGTAGAACATAATGTATTTTGATGTATATTTATTCTCAATATATTTAATTATTTAATATAATTGTGTGTGTATATATATATAATATATATTAGTGATGTAGGTCACATCCGCATCCGCATCCGCGGAACATCCGCACATTTTCTCGCATCCGCATCCGCACCCGCATCCGCACTTTGGACTGCGGATGTGGACCGTTGAGATAAAATGTCATTAATAAGCGGAAATTATCAAATTCTACTATATTAATAGAACTAGTTCATTGTGCGCAAAAGTGATGCAAGCGACAAGACGAGAGGCTGCTCTTGTATGAAGTTACTCTCTTGCAACCTACTTAGATCCACGTTACAAAGCTAAGTTATTTTCACCTAGTACATTAGAACGAGTTAAATTATCACTTGGCAAAGCAGTTGAAGAGCTTCAATCTCTTGAATCTGTCGCTTCGCCACCCACCAAAAGAATAAAAGTTTCAGTGACAGAACCAACACCTTCAACAAGCAAATCTATCACAGAATCTGTCTCTCAGTTTCTTGAGTCAAGCAGCAATGACGAGACCTACGCGATGTCAAAAGATGTAGTAAAAATGATCGAGAGCTATCACCAAGAAAAACGCCTGGCTGCATGTGACAATCCTATTAGTTGGTGGAAAAATACGCAGAATATCTATCCATACTTGAGTAAACTTGCAAGGAAACATTTAGCCTGTCCTCCAACAAACGTACCAAGCGAGAGATTATTTAGCAGTGCTGGATTAATATATGATGAAAAGAGAAACAGACTGGCAGCAGAAAAGGCAGAAAAATTAATGTTCCTTAAGCATAACCTTCCTATAATTAAGTTTGAACATTAAACGATGAACATCTCAGTTTACTTTATTTTAATTACTCATTTATAAATATGCCTAATAAAACTTTAAACTTAATATAACTAGTTATCAAGCTAATTAAAGATCTCTTTCTATAAGGGTGGAGGTTGGGGAAAGAGGTCGGTGGGGTGCATTTGAGTTGGGTTCACGTCACGCATCCTGGTAACACAATTATGGTTTCTAATTGTGGCTGAAACTCAACAAAATATAACGAATTTATTTGCAGACGAATTCACTAATTGATTTCTATATTAGTTAGATGCTTGATATTATTTTATATGTTCAGAGAAAAGTACAGCAATTATTGTACAATTAATCAATTATACTACATTATAGCTACAGCTCTCTCTATATAATAACTTATTATATTCGTTAAACACAACAAATCTCGAATATATCCTAAAAAAAAACGAAAATGTAGACATCCGCATCCGCATCCGCGGATGTTGAAATCAAACATCCTCATCCGCATCCGCATCCGCGGATGTGAAAAAAATGACATCCGCTACATCACTACTATATATATATATATATATATATATATATATATATATATATATCGTAAAGAAACGACGCTTGTATAGGAGATATTCCGCGCAAGACGAGAGAGAGAGAACGGAACAAATGAAAAAATGAATATCTCCTATACAAGCGTCGTTTCTTTACGTTATTTATACTGCGTGTTCTTTGCAGTTGAAGGTATATATATATATATATATATATATATATATATATATATATTATATATATATACATACAGTGCTCGAAGTGAAGCGGGATGGGGTGGGATGCCATCCCACAACTTTTATTTAAATGTAAAATCATCCCACTACTTCATATTTACCTTAAAATCATCCCGGAACTTTACAATCTAAATATGATTTTCCACAGCCATAACACTGATAACATCTGGAAACTATTTTAAAGGTACGTATGATGATAAAATGAATTTCACATAAATTAAAGGAATGATTATTTACAGATATTTTATTTTTGTAACAGTTTTTTAATGGCAGTGTAACGAATATTTTTTTCTCGATTTTGTATATATATATATACAGGGCGTCCCAAAAAAATGTATACACACTTTAAATAATTATAAAGGCAGTGTTTATTAAAATACATTTCATTTTCAAAATGTAATAGAATCTACAGACATTATTTAATTGTTTTGTCAACGCCTGTTTTCAAACTGACGTCCGTTCTGGTCCAGGCACTGCTGATAACGCGAAGCAATGGAATCGCAAACATCACGAAACATTTCGTTTGGTATTTGTGTGCATTCTCGTTCAATGGCTGCTCTCAATTCAGCGACTGTTGCAGGTTTTATAGCGTAGACTTTGTCTTTTAAGTATCCCCATAAAAAAAAGTCTAGTGGTGTGAGGTCTGGTGAACGCGGAGGGTATTCTACGAAACCCCTTCGTCCAATCCACATCCACATCGTGCCAAGTACCACTCGCAATACTCCACTCTTCGGTCCGGATCATCTTCATTAATAGCATGGACTAATCTTGGAATGTAACTTTTCCATTGACAGCGCTTCAAAATGCGTTGGACAGACGATTCTGAAATTCCTACCTCACGACTCGCTTGCCGCACAGATTTTCTTGGACTTTGGTGATACGTTTCCAGTACTCTTTCTTGCTTTGTGGGGCTTGTCGATGTCCGTGGTCTTCCGGAACGCTTCTTGTGGACATTGTGAACAGTTCCATCGGCTTCAAACTTATCTCTAATTCGAGTGATGGTAAGTCACGTTGGTGGATCTGTTTGAAACTCCCTCCTAAACTGTCTTTGCACTTCAACTGCGTTTTCACACTTCCAGTAGCATTTTAGAATGAATTTCCTTTGTTCAAAGCTTAGTCTGACTGCCATTATTAATTCTAATGGGTTTAACTTGGAAAGAAAGAAACATCAATTGAGCTATCAGCTGTTAAAGTGTGTATACATTTTTTTGGGACGCCCTGTATATATATATACAAAAAAAATTAGTTACATCAAAATCTGCCGTTTCCGGAGGCTGAGGCTTTGCACATTATGAAAATTTCGAGTTTATATATATATATTATGATTCGAGTTTACCATCCTGCTACCTTTTTTTCCCACTTCGAGCACTGTATATATATATATATATATATATATATATATATATATATATATATTTCCTCTACTAATACGCTGCTGATTATCCTCCTTCGTTTTGTATATTATTATTTTGAATATATTTAATTATTGAATATGACGGTGTGTATATATATATTTCCTGTACTATTATATTGTTGGTTATACTACATCGTTCTGTATATTTTTTATATATATATATTCCTCGTTCGTATTTCTTATGCTATCATTATTTTTTATTTTGATCAAATATATTCCATTGTTTGATTGTAGACTATATTTATTTTCTATATATTTGTGAAATTGAATCCATTAATTCGTCTAAATAAACAGAATGATGTAATGATGTTTTATTTAATTCTTTTGGTTGTACACGACATTTAGTTATATCAAATGGCTGCCGTCTAAAACAGCAGACGGATTTCTAAGCCACCTCTCAAAAATATCTGGATAGCGCAATTTGGCAGTTGAAAAGGAAATATATATATAATATATATTATATATATATATATATATATTATATATATATATATATACATCTGCCTTGTAGGTATTCTACGTCAAATGGCTGGTCAAGCCAGAATATATGCTTTAATTAAATAAATAGCGCAATCTGGCAACTCAACCCTAAGAAAGTACACCTGAACAAGCCATTTACGCCTTCTAGGTCAACTGGCTGGTTAAGCTAACTGGCGGATTAAGGCCGAATATATGTTTTAATTAAATAAATAGCACAATCTAACAACTCAGCCAGTTAAGCCAACTGGCTGATTAGGAACTTTTAAGACAACGGCCGCTCTGCTGAAATCTTAATATGCGCTTGGGTCCTGCCAGGCGAACACCTCTCTTCCTCTCTCACCTCCTCCTCTCTCTCTTGGGGATAACTCCGCCCCCAAGTTGCACAACCCCTTGTTGCTCTTGCAACAATCCCCCTCCCCTTGTTTTATAACCTCTTGCAACATTCCCCCTCCCCTTGTTGCATAACATCATGCAATATTTCCGTTGCAATGTTGATCAACATTTGCAATTGCATTGCACTCTCTCCTTTTGCGCCCATACTACTAAGGTTAACTAAAAGTACTACTATAATTTTGCAAAAAGGAAGTCGAAAAACCCTGCGTCTATTGGACTTCTGAAAAACGAAGACAGTGCTTTATCTGATGATCTAACAGAAGTATCTGAAATATTAAGAGCTCAGTACGAATCATCTTTCAGTATCCCAAAAACTGACAAACTGATATGCAATAGAAACGCGTTCTTTGAAGAAGAACTACAAGGGCAAAGTATAACGGACTTCAACTTTAAGACAGATAATATTACACAAGCTATAGGGAAACTAAAAGCACATTCTGCGGCAGGACCGGACAAATGGAATGCCACACTGATCAAAAAATGCAAGAATGCAATCGCTGAGCCCCTATATTGGATATGGAGACGATCACTAGGCACGGGAGAAATACCGGGCATCCTGAAGAGCGTGAACATAGTCCCAATATATAAAGGAGGAGATCGATCCGATGTCAAAAACTATAAGGCCAGTGTCACTTACATCTCATCTCACTAAAATATTTGAAAGGATAGTTAGAGAGAAAATCTGACTTTTTGGAAACTCAGAAAAAATTCAATGATAACCAACATGCGTTTCGGTCAGGCAGATCATACCTATCACAACGAATGGAATATTACAACATTATTGATGCATTTGAAAGTAATGAAAACTTTGATGTAATATACACAGACTTTGCCAAAGCGTGGCCATGGAAGTGTGGCCATGGAATTATAATACATAAACTGAAGCATATGGGAATAACAGGAAAAGTAGGGAAATGGATTTATAATTTCCTTAGTGAGCCGCGGCAAGTCGTTACTGTACAAGGAGCATCCTCATCAGAATCAGAGGTCCTCAGCTCAGAACCACAAGGAACAGTATTAGCTCCACTACTCTTCATAATCATGCTAACTAACAGGAAATTCAGAGAAATTCTAAAGCAAAAGATTTAGGGGTTGTAATGACTGATGATGCGAAATTTGAAATGCAAAATAAGATAGCAGTAAACAGAGCAAAGAGAATAACGGGGCAGATACTGAAAACCTTTAAATGAAGGGATAGGAATATAATGATTCCTCTACTGAAAACACAGATCATATCCAAATTCGAACACTGCTCGGTCCTAACATGCTCATATAAAAAAGAAGACATTAGACAACTAGAAGGGACTCAGAGAAACTTCAGAGCCAAGATCAATGGGTGCAAAGAACTAAATTACTGGGAAAGGTTATGCGAATTAAACTATATTCACTGGAAAGGACAAGAGAGAGATACACCATTATTTACACTTGGAAAATAATGGAGAAACTAGTCCCTAATTTTACTTTGAACCCTGTAACTCCCCAATTAACAGTGGAAAGGCTAAACAGGGAACATTCTTATCCCTGAAAGAAAATAGTTTTGTTGTGAGGACCAAAACTGTTTAATCAGCTGCCCAAAGACCTAAGAAACACGAAGGAAGTTGCAGTGGATATCTTCGAAAGAAGATTAGACGCCTGGCTCAGAACAATCCCCAATGAACCGGGCGTACCTGGCTATGTGAGGTGGAGAGTACAAGAAACCAACTCACTACTTCACCAGGCCAACTCGAGAGGAGGGGCGACAAGATTGACCTTCGTGAAATGAGGAATCATCGCGTGGAACATTTGAAAGGTTGAAAGGAAAGGTGTGTGTATATATATATATATATATATATATATATATATATATATATATATATATACGTTTTAAATTCTAGATCGGAAGACCTGCTTGCTAGTTATAGGGACTTACTAGAGCGACTAAAGGAAAAAGCTAATAAGATTATTTTAACAGGTATACCTCCTCGAATTATCAAACGTAACGAATTCTACAGCAAGGCGACCTATATCAAAAATAACCTAAAGTCGCTTTGCCAACAGGAAGGAGTGCATTTTGCAAATTTTTGGGACAGTTTCTACGGCAGGAAGGACTTGCTTCCTGGAGATGGATTCATTTTAATGACGTTGGAGCTGAGTAGATTGGGTGCAAAATGTTAGAGTGTAATGCTATTGCAAATGTTAATTAATGTTGCAAAGAAAATGTTGTAACATGTTATGCAACAAAGGGGAGGGGAATGTTGCAAGAGGTTATGCAACAAAGGTGGGGAATGTTGCAACAACTCTTCAGGGTGAATGGTGTAGGCCAGCTTTGCCCTGTACCGCTCAAGTCCTTTGTACCAAAGTTCGGAATATTTCGAAGAGTCTAAACCTTTTAAATAAGCATCCAGTTCTAGACCATTCTCACCTTGTTCATTCCTACATTCGATAAATCCGTCGAGCAGAGCGGTTTATGTTTATTCAAGAACCGTGTCAAAGTAAATCATATCCGTAACACGAGCATCTAAGATAGGCTTCAGCTTGCGGAATCCGACGATTTCAAACATTCTGTCGAGGATGAATCGATTTCGCGTAGGGACAAGAACGTTATTATCAGATGCATTCTTCCACATCAGCCGTATATCAATGCATGGCTGATTGTTATTTATACACAACGTACAAACAACAGCATTTGATGGGGCATCACTAATCTGTTCTCTTCTTGTACCTACACCTGCAGGTAATTTATAACAGTCCTCACCCCACTTCTCAACTATCACGAAGATTCTATTCATCTCCTCAACACTTAAATAAATAACATTACTTTTGTTTGCGTGCATGCATGTCGTTGCAAGTACATAGTTAACGGTACCGGTTTCACGCCTGAACATACGCCATGAATTCCTCACGAACACATCATACGCGGCATTGAGAATGCTTCTCAAAGGAAGTTCCATCGAATTCAAGGAGTGCACGTCCAGTCGGTTGAAGCTCTGAGATGACTATGAGCAACCGGTGCGCTGTTTAGCGACGGGGGATCGACGGGGGTAGCGATCCACACCATAAACTGTTGAATCGTGTAGAGGTTTGTTCCAACATGAATACTTGTGCCCCATTATACTGGTCAATCGTTTAGAGAATTTTTTCGATACATGAATCAATACTGGTTTTAATGTTTTATCACTCCCACTCCCCAGAAGGCTCAGCAGACATTTTCTTTCATTTTCACGAACTAAACATTCACAATCCGGTGCACTATTTGAGAGAAACATATGCCCATATTTTTCCTTTTTGCTTAGCAGACGATACTCGTCTTCTAAAGTCTGTTAAAAATTCGCACAGGCCTTTAGCCACAACCTCACTACAAACCTCGTCATGATATATATATATTAATTTACTGGTAAAAATACTTAAGATTCTCCATGATTTCAAGATTTACATCCTCAACCGTAGGGTACGAGTACTTGGTATGATGTAACATGAAAATATCGCTTGTCACACCACACATCAACAAGACAAACTAACCATAACCGTTGCTTATCTTCTGCACGTGTTGTTTTTTCTACTTCACGGTATATGTGAGCTTTTATAAAGGTTAGGTCTGCAACATACTTCAATACATCGCTTGTACCAGGGGTTCATACAATGCCCTCGCCAGAATACCTGTAGAGTATGTGTACCTCTTGTTCCTTCGCAAAGTTCAATGTAGCCTTAACAGCATCAATGGAGGGTGAAATAGGGAGTCTTTCAGTATCCACATTTTCACATTTTACCGAATACCACTTCATAAACGTTGAGCACGCAATATTAAAGGTAGCCATTACTATATTTCGTCTACGGGAGAAAATACGTCTGAGCTCAAGGGTTTGCAGAGGTCAACTGAGCCCATTTCACGCACAGGGGAAACATAAACATGAGCTTTTGGTCTATAACGACGGGTACGGGGTACGGATTGTTCTTCATCACGTAGGGGTATAAAGAACAGAAGTCGTCGTAGTGGAGTTTCACGCCCTTCGTAGTTGGAAAGTATAGTTTGAATGGGTTTGTACGCCCTCCAAACAAGCTGTCACCACATGTGAGGGGGCCCAGCACCATTGAACGTTTGATGGCCCTTATTTCTTCACGGTACTGGCCATCTGTTTCCATTCGTGCATCATACTCATGCTCCCACACGATCTTGTGAGTAAACTAGGAGCCTACAATTTGATCGAGGTTACGGGTCCATGCGAGGCTGTCGGCGGGGGATCTTCCATGGAGGTCTTCTGTGACGGCACACTCAGGGCGTGGGCATCCATGCCACCAGCAGCCGTTAAAGGAGTATAGTCTTCTCACCAGTAGGCCATTAACCCAAAAAACACGACCATTGACCTTAATGGGTACTTCATCTGTGTTGCTGGCGTGTTTTATGTATACTCCGGTCTGTTGCTGTAGGTGTATGAGCCAGTAAATAGCCTTGTACCCATAACTGCGGGGATTGTTTCTGTGAATGACGGCTAAGGTGTCTTTAGGCATGAAGTTATTCTTGAAGGGCAAACTCCAAAATACGTTCAACTACGAGTCGCAGTCCAACACCGTTGCTATACATGGATCGAAGGTGCGCACCAACTCGAATGTTATACCTTCCTCCACAGCACGAGAAGCTGCTGCTGGTGCTGGTGTTGAGGATGTACCTGGAACTGAACAGGAATAAGGGGGTATATTTGAGGAAGGTATTATTTGGGGAGGGTGTCGTAAGACGTAGAGAGTTGGGGCTCTAATACTGTGGTTTAACAACCGGTGCAATCCTGGCACGCTTTATACCTGACGTGGAGGGTTCTTCATCATGTTCCGCTTTGAATTGCCGCGTGCTACAGGTATCGCTGGTGAGGGTTCGTCAGCGGAGATGGAGTCTGTAGCTACACGGTCATCGGAGTCATCTGTGATATCGATGATAGGGGTCTGTACATCATCGTCATTCACGATTATATGGAAGAGGAAAAACGAGAATATAAGGAGCAGCACTTAAATTTTGTTATATTTTGTAAATGAACCACTTAGGGGTGTGACGTTTTAGAGATGGAATCTGTAAAAAAATTCAGGTTCACAAGCCCCTCCACATGTATTATATCTGGCCCTACAGGATGTGGTAAAACTATGTTTATGCTTAAAATCATTAACGATATGGGGGAGATGTTCTCAAAATTTGTGCATAAAGTAACATGGTGCTATTCGACGTATCAGTCAGTGTTCAACGAGTACCAAGATGAAATTTTGTTCCACAAAGGTGTATATGACGTTAATTCGTTAAAGGGTACTGAGCATACAGTCATTGTAATTGACGATCTCATGTTGGAAATGGATAAAACGTTTGCCGAGATATTTACAGTGTTCTCCCACCATCTTAACATAACTGTATTCATCATCAATCAGAATCTATTTTTCAAATATAGATACATGTGCGATGTGTCATTAAATATACAATATCTAGTAGGGTGGAGTGAAAAGTTGCGTATTTATGTGAAACGTACTGTGTGAAATTTTGTTATCGTATGGCTATAATTAAATTATGCACACTGAACTCAAAGTTTTTAAAAATTGGCAATAATTTGTTCAGAAAAGTTTGAAGATTAACCGGAAGGCAAATTATATTAAGTTCAACACAAATTAACATTTTATTATATGGCTAACTTAAATTTAAGATACAACAAAATGAAAAATTTAAGGGACTTCTTTTTAGCTATTGTATTCAAATCTATAATTTGATACCGATATCTTAAATGATAAAATACAATGTTGAAACTTAATCAAAATAGGTACGGTACTATGGTCTAAAATTTTGCGGATGTCCTGAAAAGCGCGGCCTATAAATTCTTTCCCCATATCCGTACAAAAATAGCCAGGAACCCTATCTTCTTTTAACATTAAAGTTTTGGTAGCTTTAACAACTGTTTCAGGCGATTTATTTTTCAGAGAAATCAACCACAGATATCTATAGAATACATCTATTATGAATAGGATGTAGTGGTAGCCGTCGATACACACTGAATATCTTTGCATATCTGTTAAATCCGCTTGCCAAATACAGTAGAGTCAATCGAATCCGCGGTTGTCTTCGCCGTTTTAAACCTTTTTCTCCCCGGCTTATGAAGTGTATAAGCATCCTGCTCCCTCAAAAACCTCTCAACATATTTTTTCCCTACTCCGTAAACACCTCTGTACAGTCTATTAACGCCGCCATAGGAGGCGGGGTTAGAAATGTCATAATAGCGTTTACTTAATATGTGCGCCAGTTGCGTATTTTAGAGACACGTGGATAAGGTTGGTCGTTTGATCTCTTCGTTCTGCTTTTCAGATAGCGCCATTAGTATGGCCGCAAAATGGGAGTGTGCAGGAGTGTTGCAATGCAATTGCAAATATTGATCAATGTTGGAAGATATTGCAAAATGGTTATGCAACAAAGGGGGGGAAAGGTTATGCCTTGAAGAGGGAGGGGTTTATGCAAAGGCGGGGGGGAATGTTGCAAGAGCAACAAGAGGTTATGCAACTTGGAGGCGGAGTTATCCCCCAAGATAAAGAGAGGAGAAGGAGAGAGAGGAAGCGAGGTGTTCGCCTGGCAGGAGCCAAGCGCATATTAAGACTTCATGTGAACGCCCGCTGTCTTATTAGGTGTAAATCCGCCAGTTGGCTTAGAAGGCGTAAATGGCTTGTACAGGTTGAGTTGCCAGATTGCGCTATTTATTTAATTAAATCATATATTATTGACAGTTGGCTTAGAAATCCGTCAGTTGGCTTAGAAGGCGTAAAAGGCTTGTTCAGATGTACAGGTTGAGTTGCCAGATAGCGCTATTTATTTAACTAAAGCATATATTCTTGACGGTTGGCTTAGAAATCCGTTAGTCGGTTTAGAAGGCGTAACCAGCCATTTTGTATAATTAAATAATAATATCGTTTACAACCAAAAGAATGAAATAAACACCATTACCTCATTCTGTTTATTTAGACGAATTATTGGAATCAGAAATATATAGAAAATATACAATCAATCGATGGAATTATCAAAAAATAAAATAAAAATAATAATTGTATAAGAAATATGAACGAGGAATATGTATATAATCAAAAAAAAATATAACCTCAATATAACATTACAGGAAAATATATAATCACATTATTTTAATAATTAAATATATTCAAAATAATACATACACTTTATCTTCTACTGCAAAAATAAAAAAATAAAAATAAGAAATACAAACGATGGAGTATAACCATCAATATAGCAGTAGAGGAGAATATATATATATATATATATATATATATATACACACACACAATTATGTTAAATAATTAAATATATTGAAAATTCTCAAATACATTCACTTTGTTCTACTGCGCAAAACACTAAACTCACACGTAATCGAGTCTACAATCACATCATTATTGCTTTGCACTACGCAGTAAACGCGGCTTAATATTATTTCACCGCTCAAGTTATAGGGAAACCTATACTCTATATAAATGGCCTTCATATCGTTCAGTACTACTTTTGTGCCCACTTTACATCCGGTTGGCAAGTTATCTTTAAATACGTCTAGAATACAATCAAAAGCACGCACAAAGAGGTCATCGTTAGCCACAGTCATTATTAAATACAAGTTTATAAACATCCTTTCCAATCGAGGGTTTATTTTTACCGACCCGAGCTTTTCAATCGTGAACTCTTCTTCACACTGCATAGCGGCAGTTGAAATAATCTTCTAAGTCGTTACGACAGCTGCTCATTATATAAAGAAATAGTTCTTCAGGGTGAACGGTGTAGGTGAGCTCAGCCCTGTACCGCTCAAGTGCTTTGTACCAAAGTTCATGATATTTCAAAGAGTCTAAACCTTTTAAATAAGCATCCAGCTCTAGACCATTCTCGCCTTGTTCAGTCCTACACTCGGTAAACCCATCGAGCAGAGCGGTGTATGCGTATTCAAGAACCGTATCAAAATAAAGCATATCCGTAACACGCGCATCTAATATAGGCTTCAGCTTGCGGAATCCGACGATTTCAAACATTCTGTCGAGGATGAAACGGTTTCGCGTAGGGACAAGAGCGTTATTATCAGAAATTCTTCCACATCAGCCGTATATCAATGCATGGCCGATCGTTATTTATACACAACGTACAAACAACGGCATATGAGGGGTGTCACTAATCTGCTCTCTTCTTGTACCTACACCTGCAGGAATTTTATAACGATCCTCACTCCACTTCTCAACTACGAAGATTCTATTCATCTCCTCAACACTTAAATAAACAACATTCCGTTTGTTTGTTTGTCTACAAGTCGTTTCCAGTACATAGTTAATGGCACCGGTTTTACGCCTGAACACGCGCAACGACTTCGTCACGGACACATCGTACACGGCGTTGAGAATGCTGTTCAAAGGAAGTTCCATCGTATTCGAGGAGCGCACGTCCAGTCGGTTCAAGCTCTGAGATGACTATGAGCCACATGCAACGGATCGGCTCGACGGGAGGAGTGAGTCACACCATAAGCTAATGAAACATGTACGGCGCTGTTCCAACATGAATACTTGTATCCCATTATATTGGGTAGGTGTTTTAAGAAATTTTCCGATACATGAAGCAATATCGGTTTTAATGTTTTATCACTCCCACTCCCCAGAATACGCACTAGACATTTTTGCGTAGGGGATTTTTACCAACTAAACACATTATATTCACACTCCGGCGGACTATTTGAGAGAAACATATGACCATATTTTTCCTTTTCGCTTAGCATGCGATGCTCATCTCTAAATTCAGTTAAATACTCACCCCGACCTTTAGCCACAACATGAATATTTGTATCCCATTATATTGGGTAGATGTTTTTAGAAATTTTCCGATACATGAAGCAATATCGGTTTTAATGGTTTATCACTCACAACACGTTCATTTCCACAAACTAAACATCTTCACAATCCGGCGCATTATTTGAGAGAAACATATGCCCATATTTTTCCTTTTTGTTTAACAATCGAGACTCATCTCTAAAGTCTGTTAAAAACTCACACAGGCCATTAGCCACAACCTTACTACAAACTTCGTCATGATATATATTAATATAGTGGTAAAAATACATAAGATTCTCCATGATGACAAGATTTACATTCTCAGTCGCAGGGTACGAGTACTCGGTATGATACAACATGACATAATATCGCTTGACACACCGCTCATCAACAAGACTCACTATCCATAACCGTTGCTTATCTTCTGAACGTGTTGCTTCTTCTACTTCACGGTATATGTAAGCTTTTATAAAGTTTAGTCCTACAACATAGTTCAATACATCAC
Organism: Bathynomus jamesi; assembly: GCA_023014485.1. Taxonomy (NCBI): domain Eukaryota; kingdom Metazoa; phylum Arthropoda; class Malacostraca; order Isopoda; family Cirolanidae; genus Bathynomus; species Bathynomus jamesi. The sequence goes on along the minus strand of JAJOZX010004978.1, from coordinate 246,522 downwards.
TTGTACCACGAAATCCTACAATGCTCCCCAGAATAGCCGTAGAGTATTTGTACCTCTTGCTCCTTCGCACGATTCAATGTAGCCTTAAAAGTATCAAAGGAGGGTGGAATAGGGAGTTTTTCAGTATCCACCACATCTTGGCACTTTGCCGAATACCACTTCATAAACGTTGAACACGCAATATTAAAGGGCCATTACTATTTTTCATCTACGAGGGAGAATACACGTCTGAGATCGAGGGTTTACTGCAATCAACTGAGCACGCAGGAAAGAGATATGCCTAGGTAGTAGCAGGAGTCACGTGATCAATCATACAGGTGGGCGGAGCTTAGAACTTTCTCCAGTACACACGCTGGGCGGAGCTTAGAAGTTTCCTGTGTACACACACACACACACACACACACAAAGGAGAAAGTGAAACGCTAATTGAAACAAGATTTATTTACTAAACGAAATATTCAAGGTATATATATTTCCAAATATGTGTAATAAATAAGTTAACAATAGACATATCAAAGATTATGGTATCCGAAGTGCACGGTATCATAGGTACCAGGTACCTGGTAACGTTTCCTATAGGTGTTACGGCATACCTTTGTACCCCTAAGTTCCTTCACGTCCCCCACCTTCTGCGCCCGAAAATTGTGGGTACCTACAGTTAGTTGGTGCGGCCTGTCGGCCTCATCATCCTCCAAGCACACTAGATCCTTCAACGAATCAAAGTTAACGACCCACCGATTCGCCTGGTTGAGCGTGATACCCTTAGCCTTCACAATATATTTCATATCCTCCCCCACCCTCGCCCGTACCCCATAAGTTTTTGGCCCTGTTGAGACAAAAGAGTCGGCGTATGCGATGTCTCCATACTCATCCTTGATCTCATCAGTCAACTCCCGAGGAATTCACCAATAGGAGGCATGTATTCACCCTCCCTCTCTGTGAATATCACACTATCTGTATCGGCGTACAAACCCTCCGCCCAAGAGAATGCAATAGGCCCCAAAGTTTGATGCGTGCGTAGGCCGTTGTGAAGCTGGCTACAGGTATGTTTGTAACCCGTGAGGTATCTGTGGCCAATTCGGTATTGTTGTACTTTATTATGTAAGTATTACCTACATTCACGATCTCCATGACCTCTTTATCGGGAGCGTTGGCATAATCCCAGACTTCACTATAACTTTGTGCCAAATGAACGTTCCCTTTGCCAGTATTCTGTGCAAATTTTCCCCAAAGACTGTTTAGACACAACTTTGCACTAAAGCGCTTGCCAGGGTTCTTTACAATTTGGGAACGGTCAAGCTGTATACCTTCACGGTCACGGTAACGTTGAATATAGGCCGATTTTCATCTTCGGTATCAACTCCTCGCGGATACCCTGATGCTTCGACCTTATCCTTCAAAAAAGCGTTTATATATGGCGTGAAAAGGTTGGGTAGCTTCTGAAACCTCCACACCTCATGTATCTTCAATATTCTGTAGCCATGGCGAACAGCTAGTATATACACCTCTGATCTTACGCTGGTTTTGTATGATTACATTCCCATTGTTCTCTCTGCGCACTTCACGCACAAGGGAAACATGAGCTTGTGATCGATAACGACGGGTAAGATCGGCATCCATAAATCGCGTGGGGGAGCACATCTACGAAAGAAAGGCCGAAATAGTACCCGTTCAAATTTGTTGAGACACCTCGATGGTGGGTAGGTCAGGTCCCACCAGTTTCTCAGGTGCACCACGGGGTACGGATTGTTCTTCATCACGTAGGGATATAAAGAACAGAAGTCGTAGTAATGGAGTTTCACCCTCCGTAGGCGGAAAGTATAGCTTGAAGGGATTTGTACGCCCTCCGAACAAGCTATCACCGCATTTGAGAGGATCCAGCACCATTGAACGTTTGATCGTGTTTATTTCTTCACGGTACTGTCCATCTGTCCATCCGTGCATCATACTCATGCTCCCACAAGACTTTGTGAGTGAACTGGGAGCCTATAAGTTGATCGCGGGTGCGGGTCCACGCAAGACTGTCGGCAGGAGATCTACCGTGGATATCTCCTACGATTCCACACTCAGGACGGGGGCATCCGTGCCACCAGCAACCGTTAAAGGAGTACACAGTCTTCTCACCAGTGGCACGGTTTTCACTTAGACCATCAACCCAAAAACACGACCATTAACCTTAATGGGTACTTCACCCGTGTTGCGGGCATGCTTTATGTATACCCGTCTGCTGCTGTAGGTGTATGAGCCAGTAAATAGCCTTGTGCCCATAACTGCGGGGATTGTTTCTGTGAATAACGGCTAAGGTGTCTTTAGGCATGAAGTTATTCTCATAATGATGGTGGTGCGACTTGCAACGGATCGCATTTGAAACGGCCTATGTACATCCTTCTAAAGGCCTGGAAACATACTCTAAGCACGCGCACATCATTCACGCAATAACGCTCACATTCATCAGCTATATTATAAGGATTAGATTCATTAAAACTGTTGTAGTATCGGTCAAAATCTTCACGTTCATCTGTACTCATACATTCATAGTTAAAGTAATGTTTGGGTGGAGGTAGTCCTACGTAATTTAAAGTTTCGCTAGTGAGGAATGTAAGGGAAATATCCTTTTGAAACTTCAGCGGCTACGCCCATCACCTTGGGTAGCTTTGCTAATTTACAAGGTGTGAATAATAAAGTGTCTTTAAACTGTACATTACCTCTTATTTGCATCTGTATTAGCTTGTTGCCTCTTTTCAAGGGATCACCTGTAAATATCTCAGATGACTCGTGCTCAAGCAACTCCTTATAAAGGAACTGTGTGTCAAATTTTGCCCCGTTATGGGCGAATATACACAGTCATTTTTTTAACTTGTCCGCTAACTTGACAATATAGGACACAAAGAGTTTCACAGGGCTATCGTGGGCATTCGTTTTAAAAACGTTTGTCCGTTTACCACATTTGTGACACTCATCACACTCGATCTCCATACACTCATCACAGATAGTCTGGCTTACAAGTAAATGTGGAATAACCTCTTTGGTTTCAGCGTTCGTGTATGTTTCTATATCGTAGTACACAGTTATACAAGGGCTATTTTTAGGCTTAGCATCTTTCATATAACATACATGCTTTACTCCAACCGCCTTATATTTCTCATGGCATGTAGAACAGTGAATTTCATCACATTTATGCTTGAAATTCCCCCAATTATCCATCATATGAAACATACCACATTCACAGATTCTCATTTTCCTGCACGTGCCAATTGATTTATGGAGCTCAAAACAGTTATTATTGAAAAATGTGCGTCTACACACATCACAATCCCTCTTCTCAGCTTCAACTACACGGCTTTCACATTTGGAGCTTTTACACTGCTCACATACCATGTGGCAATCTTTACAATGTTTCACTATATCATCCGCAAACTCGATACACCCTTACACAAATCATGATGTCGCCATATTTTCGACTTTTATCATAACTCGCGTAAAGGTCCCTTATATTACGGATGGGAGATACGTTGTCCCTGACAGTCCTAAAATAAGTAGGGGTCTTGTACGATCTCTCACACAGCTTTTAAAAACATACACAGTCCTACGACGATCATCCATTCCAAATACAACTATACGAACATTCATTTCCTGTTCTACCCTTCTCAGCTCTCAGGACCCATATTACAGTCAAACTCAAGTTTACAGTCTACAGCTAGTTTACGGGCACGCTCCACTACCGTAGGCAACCAAATTTTTTGGGTCCGTGTATTTAGTACAGTAAACATACGAGCTAAGACTACTGCTATAAAGCCGCAACCACGATCGACGTTTATATGCCGTCTATAAATAGCCTGAGAATTGAAGTTAAGAGTATAAGGTGTGGCACTATGACCCGCAACACGGAATACACGGTCAATATTTACCGTGAAGTTGTCCATATTGAAGGCTATACTACTTTGAGAGGCCTGCATTATACGGCCTAATATATACTCTATATCTTCAGCTGCCAAACGTCTGAACGGTATTACTACCCAAAAATCATCTACATCTCCGTCATCTGACCCGAATCCGAAGGACAGCCTCGTCCTGACTTCACGTTCGTCGCGGTTCTGAAGGGCAAACTCTACAATACGTTCAACTATGCGCCGTAGTCCGTGTTCAACACCATTGCTATACATGGATCTAGGATCAACCCTGACTATATACCGATTTCTAGTCAAGGCTGGGGTGGGGGTAGCGGTGCGCACCAACTCGAATGTTATGCCATCCTCAACAGAACGAGAAGCTGCTGTGGCTGTGGAGGATGTACCCGGAATTGAACAGGAATAAGGGGTATATTTGAGGAAGGTACTATTGTGGGGGTTGTGTCGTAAGACGTAGAAGGTTGGGGCTCTATTACTGGTGGTCTAACAACCGGCGCAATCCTGGCGCGCTTTATACCTGACGTGGTGGGCTCTTCATCATGCCTCCGCTTTGAACTGGCGCGTGCTACAGGTATCGCTGGTGAGGATTCGTCAGCGGGGATGGATTCTGTGATCACAACTACACTGTCGTCGGGGTCATCTGTAATATCGATGATGGGGTGCTGTACCTCATCGTCATTCACGGTTCTGTGGAGAAGGAAAAGCAAGACTGTAGAATATAAGGGTCATCACTTAAATATTTATTATATTTTGTAAATGACCCACTTAGGAGTGTGACGTGTTAGAAATGGATTCTGTAGAAAAATTCAGGTTCACGAGCCCATCCACATGTATTATATCTGGCCTACAGGATGTGGTAAAACTGTGTTTGCTTAAAATCATTAAAGAAAAGGGAGAGATGTTCTCAAAATTTGTGCATAAAGTTATATGGTGCTATTTGACGTATCAATCAGTGTTCAACGAGTACCAAGATGATATTTTGTTCCACAAAGGTATATATGACGTTAATTTGTAAAAGGGAAATGAACATACAGTCATTGTAATTGACGATCTCATGTTGGAGATGGAAAAAACGTTTGCCAAGACATCTACAATATTCTCCCACCATCTTAACATAAGCGTGTTCTTCATCAATCAGAATCTATTTTTCAAAAATATATACATACGCGATGTGTCGCTAAATACACAATATCTCGTCTTATTCGCGCAACGTAGAGATGTATCAGAAATTGGGGTATTAGCCAATCAAATGTTCCCGAATCAGCGTAAGGGTTTTTTGGAAGTTTATAAAGAAGCTACAAACACGCGTTACGGATATTTGCTTTGCGACCTTAATCCGCGAAACACGTTTAGGGTGCTTCTAAGAACGAATATATTTCCAAACGAGCCTGAAACGGTGTATATTCCAGAATGACAAAGAAGCTAAATAAATACCATGAATTAATAAAAATCTATCATCGACTGCCCCGGGCAATGCAGCAGATATTTGCTAAAAATATCGACTCCGACTTTTTAAAATGCATCTGTGAAATATGTCTTAACGTTATAAATTGCAATGAAACGACCTTAGAAGGCTCGCCTACGCCGTTACAGGAACATAATACTTGCACTCGTTCGTAAAAGTCAAACTGTAGGGAGGAAAAAACGAATTATTGTACAAAGAGGAGGGTCATTCCCCCCATCTTATTTTCAGTTTTGGGTCCTTTACTGACTAGATTAATATAATGAAGAAAGTGGTAGTGATTCCACACGAGGTGTATGCTTCACTGCAAAGTTCAAAGAATCCAGACACGGAACTAGATCCCCGTAAAAGCAGGCTTAAAGGAATGGAAATCGAATTGTTAGCCCTATTAAACAGTGAAAAAACCCTTGATGAGATAAGAATCTTATACCAAGAACCTCTGCAGAAATTTCTTCATGAGTACGAAAATTATAAGAACCCGACAGAGATTCCCGTGGTTATTAGGCACAGCACGGGGAACGATGGACATGGTGACATAGGACCTGTGTTCGACGAAGCTGACCAACCAAAGATTAATGGTTCGGTCACACAACATTTCGAGTATGTATTAAAAAGCGCCCTCCCACATACATTGCTGAATAAAGGTTAAAGTCTTTATAATCTATTGAATGAGGACCTCGCCATAAAATGGGCCGATACAGGTGAGATCATTGTGGAAGGAGCAAAGGTACAGGGAACGAATATCGTAGACATCGTCCATGATCTGGTGAGAAAGTGGGATAGGCCCTCACCATCAGGATGGAAGCATATTAAAGCAAGACTACAACAAATAAATGTCCCCAAAACAATGATAGGAAATCTGAGCAGGTTAAAAGACTTGGAACATGCGTCGCACGTGACACAATCGAAGACGCCATCACCCCCGGCGGTAACACCTCTGAAGAGGAGAAAGAAGAGGTTAAACAACAGTCATCCCTACCCACTTGCCTCTAAAATACGCAAATGGCTAACATTAAAAAGACGTTATTATGACGTTTCTAACCAAGCCTCCTACGGAGGTGTAGATAGACTGTACAGATATGTTTACGGAGTAGGAAAAAAAGATGTTGAGAGATTTTTGCGGGAGCAGGACGCTTATACACTTCATAAGCCTGTGAGAAAAAGGTTTAAAACAGCCAAGACAACAGCTACTTCAACTGACTCTATTTGGCAAGCAGATTTAACAGACATGCAAAGATATTCTGTGTATAACGATGGTTACCGGTACATTATATTCATAATAGATGTATTCTCTAGATATCTGTGGTTAATTCCTCTGTAAAATAAATCACCTGAAACAGTTGCTAAAGCCACCAAAACGCTGATGTTAACAGAAAAAAGGGTTCCTGGCTATTTTTGTACGGATATGGGGAAGGAATTTATAGGCCGTGCTTTTCAGAACATGTTGACAGAGTTTAATATCAGCTATTACACTACCAATTCTATACATAAGGCTTCTTTAGCTGAAAGAGTTCAACGTACCATAAGGGAACGCATGCACCGCTATTTTACACATAAAAACACAGATTTTTAGACATTCTGAAATCATTGGCCTCATCCTACAACCGCTCCCACCATCGCACGATTGGGACAACACCCAACGAGGTTTTAGAAAGAGGTACGCGCCCAGAGGTGAGAAGAGATGGACCACCACCACCACCTCACTCTGCGTGTTTCAAAATCAATGATTATGTAAGGCTGTCGCGTTCGGGAAATAAATTCCGAAGGGATTTGAGCAAGGATGGACATGTGAGATTTTTACGTTAGGGCTATGAGACCTAAGGCGAGATAATGATGTATTACGTTGAAGATTTGAATGGGGAAGAAATCGCAGGAGGCTTTTACCGCGAGGAGTTGCAGAAAATGACATTTAATTTAGGAAAAAATGTGTTTAAAATTGAGAAGCAAAGGTTCAAGAAAGAGAAAAATGTACCTGGTGAAATGGCTTGGGTACCCAGAAAGCTTCAACACCTATATAAAAGCTGATGCAACAATGAAACTTAAATAGTATGTAACATGACTCCTAACCATTTCTACATCACACTCCCGTCCTCCTCGTCCCTCTCTATACACCCTAACAACACACTAGCCAACTTTGTAACAGAACTCCAGGGACCCATTAAATTGGGTCGTGATTCGTATGAGGTGTGGATATTTGAAATTCAGCTCGACACCCTCTTTTTAAATATTGATTATAAAGATACCGTTTTTACGATTCTTAGAGACATTGATGAGTGTGAAAAAGCCGGGGTAACTCGGGATGAAACTATACGTATTGCCTGGACTGAGGTTGCACGGTATTACAGTACAGTAGTAACACTAGGTCCGGGCCGTTATGGTTCGGCTGAGGATGTTGTGAGAGACTTAAACGTAAGTTTAAAAAACTAAAATCTTACGACTGATTTAGTATACGAAATCGTAAACAAAGGGGCGATATCGATCAGCTTTCCAAAGAGACACATTTCACGAGGTACAACATGACTTGTCCAGCATAATGTATCAGATGAAATTGGAGAAATTGGATGCTGGCTATACACCCCAAGACATGTGCTATATTTACAGCAATATAGTGGAGCACCAGTTTGTTGGGGATACCCTTGCACGCCTGCTTCGCCTTGCTCACATTCCCAACCATAGAGGTAGGAGTTTGAGTATTACATATGACAGACCCCATTATGTGAATGTCACAACTAATCTAATAACCAATATCTAAATATATATAAGAACGATTGAGTGAAAAAATTTCCCATTCGGTGATGGGAGCTTAACAGTGAAGCTGCACTTTCGACGCACTGAGTTATAATGGACAGAAAGCCTTTCACCGTCTATCGAGGGATGAGATACCAGCGTGGTAGTGGACTTGGATCCATTTTTCCAACCATACTAAGTACGGCTGTTCCTTTGCTGAAAAAGGGTGCCAGATACCTCGGAAGGAAAGTGCTAGAGTCAGGTATTAACACTGCAGAAGACATATTGGTAGGGGCTAAACCTAAAGAAGCTCTAAAAAAACACTTAAAGCGTACACGGGACGAAATCGTCAAAGATGCAAAGAGAAAAAAGCGTAGTGGTGGGAAGAGGACTGTCCGGAAAAAGAGATTACAATCACGTGGCATTAAACGTAAAAGGATATCAAAAAAGTGTTCTAAGCGAATGAAGCCTATGGTTGACCGTTTTTTTGACTGATATAAGCTAAGGACATTGATCTCATGAATCATAGTTTGTTTACTACTTGTCGAGAGAGGAGGCACTATTTCTAACTTGTCATGGCGCGGTTCATCCACCCGTGTAGTTCCAATGCTGTAAATCGGAGCTGTCCCTCTTTGACATACCCCCAACTCAAGTTTCTATTGAACACAGTGACTTTATTACAATTAACCCTTTAAACACAATTATTACCCCGAGTGCCCCTATAGAATTTGTGATACCCACCTCAGGCCCTTACTTTCTTGATCCAAGCTGTGTGCACATGTACGCTAAACTAAGTATAGCCCATTCTGATGGAACGGACTGCGATGACAAATATGCTGTATACCCTGAAACAAACTTTCTGCACTCCATATTCAACCAGTGCGACGTATATTTAAATCAGGTCAACATATCGGCAGGCACGGGGTACTATCACCTACGAGCCTATCTGGAAAATGTCCTCAACTTTTCCAAAGAAGCGAAGGATACCTTTTTAAGTGCCGAGGGATATTATCAAGCTAAAGACGAAATTAGTATAAAGGACAAATTTAAAAATTCTAAAAAGAAGATATACGAGTGTTATGGACGCCTGCATACAGATTTCACATTCCAGGAGAAGTTGCTTGTGAGTGGGGTGGATATGAAAATAAAGCTCACCCGCACGAATCCTGAGATCTGTTTAAATCTGGATGCTGATCAAGAAGAGGGAGCAAAACCCGTTGTGATTCACATTATCGAGACATACCTCCGCGTACGGCGAGTGAAATTATGTTCAGCAAAACAAATAGAAATTGAGAAAAATTTACTACACGCCACAATAAAATACCCAATTAACAGAGTACAAATCCAACTATACACGGTGCCAGCAGGGTTGGCATCGAAACAGATAGAAAAAATCTACCTGGGACATCTACCTAAAAGGATATTAATTGGAATGCAGGAACACAATTCAGTGAATGGAAATTATAATAAGAATGCCTTTAAATTCGAGAATTTCGGCCTTAAAAATATAACTCTATAAGTTAATGGCGTTGCGTTGGGAGGAACATTGGATACGGACTATTCATCAGACGCTGTGTTACCGCTTTGCGCGAGAGCATATAGTAATCTGGTCCATATTGCAGGTGATTGTGATGAGCTAGGGATTGGGGTAACGCAGAAAGAATTCATTGATCAATTTAACCTTTATCCGTTTGACATCACACCTGACTTATCTGCTAGCGTAAATACACACTTAAGTCTACAACAGAGTGGAAACATCTCAGTCAGATTGGAATTCGCCAAGCCGTTAGACGTACCTATTAGTGTACTAGTATACCTCGAGTCACAATCCCTAATAGAAGTAGACAGATTTAGGGGCGTTATCACTGGCTTTTAAAATGGATGCGAATAGACTTCAGAGAGTAATGAATAATGAACGAATCACACGCTCTAAATTTATCGGTGTGTTTGCGAAGAATGAAACATTGAATTTGCCAACTACGCGAGATTGCGGTAGTCCTATTGTGAACATAGATGTCATTGGTAATGAAGGGATTCATTGGTTTTTAATCTATTTTAAAAATAGGGACCGCATGTACTATTTTGATTCACTCGGGACTCAACCCTGGAGTGACCCTGTTATTTTAAAATTTCTCGATCAGTTGCATATCCCCGAAGTTGTATGGAATCCCTTCCGGCTACAAGGATATTTTAGTAATACGTGCGGGATGTACTGCCTTTCATTTCTCATGCATATGTCAGGTGGTAAAGAATTTATAATTTTTTTTAAATTATTCGACCCGTGTCACACTTAACGAAACGACGAAATGGTATGCAGACAGATAAAAATCCGTTTTCCGATTGTGCGTACTCGTTGTATAGTATGATGTTTTGTTCGTGTATATATATATATATATATATATATATATATATATATATATATATATATATTGGTAACCAATAATGTTTGTTTGTGTATTCTATAGTTTAAGATGGTTATTGTACTAAAAACATGATTTCTTTCATTTAATAAATTGGTGAAAATACATTGTGTCTTCTCCCCCCCAAAAAAGATAGAAACAAAAAAATACTTATATTATTTCGTTAATGATGTGACAATCGTTGGGTTGACTGCTCGGTAAAAATTCTACCTCCGTATTCAGTTCCATGCCATGGGTTTCTTCAAAACGAAAAGATTGTATAACACGTGACAAATCCTCATCGAACCTTAAAGGAGAAAGAATAATTCATAAGTTCATACTCAATCTTTTTTAATAAAAATCCAAAACATATGCAGAGTGTATATAGAGTAAGATTATTACAAGGTGAAGATATCTTTGAACCGCTCAGAGATGTTCCTTTAAGAGATGATTCCGAATAACCTTTGAATTTATAAAATTATTTAAAACATGCAAAAGATTGCTATAAAAAAATTCAATGAATCAAAACAGGATTTTAGCATAATTGCAAACTAATCTATAATTGTGGATACCTAAATGAAGTATTTTTAATGTGATGAGATGAATTACTACAACCCTCCATATATATGATGAAATAATCCAGAACAGTGTTCTTTCTGACAGGCACATTAAATAAGTTTGCGAATAATTGGCTATAAAAAATAAAATTACAGGCACTTACATTTCTACGGCAGTCCCTTGCGTGGGATCGTAAGGAGCGTCATTGCAAATATCATCAACGGTTTGCGTTGGAAATAATCCATTCCGGTCAGCTGCGTTAAAAAGATTTATTGTGGACAACGCTACAATGTCACATCTTGATATAAATCCGGTAAACAGTAAAGTTATTGATTCACGGCGGAGGGAATGTTTATTCACTGGTGAAAATAACTACTGTGACTCCCAGCTGAAAATATTTCCTTTTATATGCATGATCCCCAGGCACCACCCCAAAAGACTAATAGGCGGTTCGTAAGTTTAATGATTGGTTGGCAATGTAACTGGGCGGAACTATAATAAAATTGCGTACCAATCGTAACACCTATATTACGGGTCCATACTTTGGACGTCCTGATTGGTCGACTAATGGTGCCGTTATATTCTCCCCGTAGATTTAATGCTCACATCGTGTATTACCCCTTGCAGTCTCTACCACAATAATATTTGCATTTGTGCCCATACTTTTCTCGGTTTTCACATTTTAGAAGCCACCCTCACTCTTTTGCAACATTGATCAACATTTGCTATCTCTATCACAACAATATTTTACATTATTATTTTTTGTGGTCATACTATTTGATCTTCAATTTTTCCCAGTTCGGATAGGGAGATAGACAACTTGAGCGGATGCAAGTCATGAGAGGAATATCTTCATCAGAGCCGCTCAGCTCAGTACCACAGGAAACAAAATTAGCGCCGCTACTCTTCATAATCCTGACATACTGTAGATCATTACCAGAGACAGCACAGTAACATCCGGTGGCACAAAGATCATTAGAAAATAAGAAATCTAGATCTCTACAAGCAGAATGTTTTTGTGCATTATTATTTTTTGCGGTCATACTATTCACAGCTTTCCCAATATTCCTGACTTATGGATTTGGTTATATATATGTGTGTGTGTGTGTGTGTGTTAATTGCATTTTACAGGCTCTACCACGATGGTTTCAAATATTTGCAAAATAAATGTTTGCGGTCATACTATTCGATCCTCAACTTTGATTAATGTATTCGGCTTGACTTTCTACTTGCGAATTCTTGCGTATGAGTGTGATTAATTTGTGTTTAGCTCATGAAAATGAATGTCTGCTTGGGTTGGTAGATAAATGGGCGCCCTAGGTATCCTAGTGGTTAAGACGCTGGGGTGCTGGTTGAGAGATCGAATCCGGCCGATGACATTGTAATTTCACCCCGCCAGTGCTGCAGCATAGTTCGGATTCCACGTTAAAGTGAAGGTCTAGGGCGGAGTGAAAAGCTTGACCCTCGTGAAAATGAACAATTCGGTGAGAAGGAAAACCGAGTTAGCTATTATTATTACTAGTGTAATTTGCACCACCCTATATATATATATTGTTGTTGCATATGGAAATTTGATAAGGAAAATCATTTAAGTTCAGTTTTTACCCTTAATAATGATAATAATGGCGAATTTAATATTTGAAGTGAAGTACGACAAATACCAGCTTTAGAGACGAGAAGTGGTTTGACCTACATTACAATCTCTCCTTTTGGATAGCCTCCGAGTGTTACACGCTTTTTGTTCCAGCCAAAAGTAGATAGACACTTTCTGTTTGGCTTTAGAATAAATGAAAGCGATTCATGAATTATAGGTAAATTGAATATTATTCTTAGAGAATATGTTATTGTAATAATGTACAATATAAAGAGTCCTGCGTATTTCTTTTATTATTAATATTATTAAGATGAATGATTTCTTCTGCTATGCCATGGATTAATTGTCTTGAGGGGTTATGTTTGAATGTAATTTACGTTTTTCACTTCACCTTACACCTACAGTATACACATTACACAATATACACCAGGGGGTGCTTATGTTTGAATGTAATCTAATTTTTAACAGTGATTTCGAAATAAAGTCAATAATGTGTGTGTGTGTGTGTGTGTGTGTGTCGTCTTCAGTTTGTCGAGCATTAACTCGCTCTCTCTCTCTCTCTCTCTCCTCTCTCTCTCTCTCTCTCTCTCTCTCTCTCTCTCTGTATAAATAGAAATTAGATTAAGTTAAATATATAGAAAGGATTGTCAAAAGTAAATAGACACAGTATACATTCTAAGGTGTTGGAATAAATGAAAGCGAATTATAGGTAAATTGAATATTATTCTTAGAGAATATGTTATTGGAATGATTTCTTTTGCTAAGCCAATTGTCTAGTGTATTTCTTTTATATATAGTACAGTTCCCGTCGCTTCGCTGACGGTTAGACAGGCTAAACTACAGAAAAGAACGCAGCCGTGAAAATTTTGAGCTTCACATTGTGTCAACATTTCTGAATCTGGTATCTCCCAAAACCTTCTCAGCCCCATTCATGCAACTCGGGGGCTAACCCCCCTCCCCCATTACCCCCACCCCTTCCGATTACCCCACCCATCCCCCATTACCCCCACCCCCACCCTTCCCCCATTACTGCCCGGGATAAATTTCACAAACAGACAAACAGACAGGCTAAACTACAGAAAAGAACACAGTCATGAAAATCTTGAGCTTCACATAGCCGCCCGTAATACAATTTCTGAATTTTTTTCTCACAATTTTTTCTCACAATTTCTGAAAGTGTGGCTGACGGACGGACGGACGGACAGACGGAAGCTCTCTTATTATAGTATAGATTAAGTTGAACGACGTTTAAAAAACACCAGTACACATTTGAAAACTTCTCGATCGATTTTTACAAACTAGTTGGTGATTCTATGTAATTTGAGTGCGCTGATCTCAAAAATATAGTTAGTTTTTCCCTATCACGTATCCTTTTCTTACTATAGGGTGTGTCATAAATCCCCCATTTATCCCAAAATGTGAACCATCTTCTCAAGACCAACATTGGATTGCACATGCTAAACCATAAATTTTGTTGTTATAGACTACAGTAACGCTTACATAATAATGTAGGGTAAATATATATAACAACCAGTCCCGTTCCCAGCAAAATACTCTCTCCCCTCCCATCAATGGGTGGTTAACATTTGGGGACAGATGAGGTATTACAACACCCCTTGTAGCACGAAATTTTTAGGTGATAGAGTAAAACCTAATTAAAGCAGAATTAAATAGCTCCTAGCTCTTGGACAAGCATATTGCTTGTTTATGAAAGAATAAAAAAATAACTGAAAGAAACAAAATATATTTACCTTCTTTACTTGCAAACATTTCAGGACTTATTCCAAAGACTTAAGACTACGAAGGTAGATCTGACTAATGACGACTAAACCGGTGCTTCTTTGATGTTTTCTTATGCTGTGCGTTAGGCTGATCTCGTTGCAGACACCAGCAGTAATCCGCCATCATATTTGTATGCCATCTTCCTTGATATCTTCTTTCCATGGTTTTGATGTCCTGGTGAAATCGTTCCCCTTGCTCCTCACTGACATCTCCGAGATTTTCGGGAAAACGGTCAAGATGCGAAAATAAGAAGTGAACTTTCAGGCTCATGTTGCAGCCTAAGGCGCAAAACTTTTTAAGCACATTTTCCACCAGTCTTTCATAATTTTGGCTTTTGTAGTTTCCCAAGAAGTTTTCAACAACATCTTTGAAACCAAGCCATGCTTCTTTTTCTTTATTGGTCATTGTGGTCAGGAAATGATCGTCTGTCAATAACTTTCTAATCTGAGGACCTATAAAAACACCTTCCTTTATTTTCTCGTAGCTAATCTTTGGATATTTTGAACAAATGTACTTGAAACACTCACCTTCTCTATTCAATGCTCTGACATACTGCTTCATCAAGCCTAACTTAATGTGCAAGGATGGTAGGAGGATTTGATTTGGTTCAACTAGATGTTCATGTAAAATGTTCTTTGATCCTGGGGTAAGATTCTCTCTAGGAGGCCAAGTTTTCCTCTTCCAGTGCTGGTCACGTGCTCGACTATCCCATTCGCAGATGAAACATGGCATCTTAGTGTATCCTGATTTGATTGCTGCCCAAGTAACATGCAAAGGACTTTGAGATCCCCACACAATATCCATCTGTGATTTTGATACTGAATTTTTTCCAGAAGCAGTTTCATGTTATCATAGGTCTCTTTTAAATGAGTAGAATGGGCCACTGGGATTGATGCATATTTGTTACCGTTGTGCAGTAACACTCCTTTTAGACTGGTTTTAGAGGAATCTATAAAGAACCTCCAGTCACTGGTTTGGTATTCGATGCCTAGCTTGCACATTAATCCTGTGATGTCCTTGCAAAATATCAAGGGACCATCTTCTTCGAAAAAAGGCACAAAGTCTTTCTCACGATTTCTGTACCAAGCGAAGTATGTGTCGGATGCCAATAAATTGTTCTCCTGCAATCTAGACCCTATTAAAAAATATCTTAAAATATCAAACCACACCCAATCCAAACCTAATTTGGTTGGTATGTGAAATCTACATAAGTGGTTTCGTCACATATTGGCGTGACGTCACTGTCTTTCGCACTTCAGGTCGTCGCCTTCACCGGCAACGCACTTGCTCATTGGATCGCAAAGCGTCCAGTTCAAATTTTCAACTATTTGCTTACGAGGGCGTTTAGCCACGTAAGGTGTCAAACTGTGTTCAATTGTATTCAAATTATTTTTCATTTGTAGGCTTTATATAATTTGTATAAAGTTAGGTAGGTTAGTCTAATTTAAGATTTCTTTTCAGATTAATTTAAGGTAATTAGTATTGTAAGTATTATTTCATTTTCGAAGGTTCATTGGTGAGTAGGATTGTACTGTAATTTTGTTCGCCGTTGAACGGATTAAATTCTTTTCAACCTCTTCATCTTTTTATGAGTACTAGGTTAGAGCCTCAAATCGTCTGGCGTCAGCCAGGACAGTGACTCTAGCTTCAGTCTTTGTGTTGGTTTAATTCAATTTAGTTTTTAATCATTCATTCGAAACGTAAAAACCATTAACCCCAAAAGTTCTGCAGAGTCCTCAGGCAGATTCAAATCCCTGACTAAGTCATTTAGTTCGGCTTGGGTTAATGGTTTAGAACGATCCCGGTCAGCTGTTGGCTGTTCATAAACATCATCATTGTCTGGATTTGGAGCTGAATCAGAATCTGAATTGCATTGATCCAGACTCTCGGGTGGGCGGTGAATAGGAACTTCTGGACCATGGGGTACCGGCCTTATTGCAGATGGAAGACTTGGGTATTGAAGGCTCTCTTTATTCTTTGCATTATAACCTTTAACATTGCAAGGACAGAAGTATCAGTCGTCGGTATGGTTTCTAGGCTCGCGCCATACCATAGGGATCCCAAATGGCAAACTTTTCTTTTTACCTTTGCTCCAATTCCTTAGTACCGCAACACACGTAAGACAAACCTTGTGTGGAGCCCAACTTTTGTCTTGATCTCCTAATTTAATTCCAAAATAAGCATGATAAGCTCTCTTAATGAAGGTCGTTACATTTGTCCTTTGTTTTACAACAACATACCGACCACAAATATAACAAAATATGTCTGGATTATGGGTACATCCTCTAGAAGCCATTATTAAAATTTTAAAGACGTAATGTTAGAATTATCTATCTGAAAAATATGAAAAAACGAAATTAATTAAAGATAAAAAAGGTAAAAAATTACAAAACGCCCCAAAATTGTTTTGCTAATAACTTTAAAACTGTGGGTAATAGAAAAAAACTGGTAGCATTTTTTAATTCTGCGCAGCGAATTGCTTCAGAATCACAACTCAAAATAAAGAAATCGATTTTCATGCAGACCGGTGTAATTAGTTCTTTTGCAGAACAACTTTAAGGAGAAAGTCAATCTTGCCTTTAATAAATAAGTAGTTAAATTAAATGGCGGTATCTGCCAACTCAACCTAATAAGGTATACCTGAACAATTAAAAAACACTATTTGGCAACTCATGTAAACAAAATAAATGGTGGTATCTAGCAACTCACCCTAATAAGGTATACCTAAACAATTAAAATAAATGGTGGTATCTGGTAAGCCCCTCCATATATAAATAAGTGATATCTGACAACTCACGACCCTCTATATAACCGCTCCTTGGCCCCTGGACGTTCATAATGCGTCGGACTCCGGTGGAATAAAGAACTCTCTCTCCTTCCTTCTTAGCGTAAGGCTTTGGTTAGGTTTCCCTTTGGGGGGTGAGGACATCCCACCTTCTCCCCCAAAAACCTCCTCCGTCTCCTTTCTCTTCCTCTTTTAGGTTAAGGCTACCCCTATGGGGGGGAGGTCATCCTCCCTTCTCCCCCAGAAGCTCCCTCCCCTCTCCCCCTTGGCAACATTGAGTTGTTGCATAACCCCACCCCCCTTTGCAGCATTGATGTTGCATAAGCATTGCAACATTGGTGTTGCACAACCCCTTCAATGCATAACCCCCTCCTCCTTCAATGCATACCCCTATCCCCCTTTGTTGCATAACCCCTTTTCGACATCTTGCAACATTGATCAATATTTGCAATTGCATTGCAACTTTCCTGCACTCTCCCATTTTGCAACCATACTACTAGCGCCAACCTTTGCTACAACACCTAGTTGAAGAGAGGAACATTGTCGACAATAATTACGGCATTCTCATCTCCAAACAGACTTCAGCGATTAAAAATAAAGTCTGAACATTTGGGTTTACATTTTGATTCGTGTATACATAATAAACAACTCCCATTGCAGCAAAGATTTCAGTTTCTGCCTCTTGTATCAGCTACGATGCGGCTCTCTCTTTCTCTCTCTCTCTCTCTCCCGCAGGGGAGTATAAAGGTTATGCACATTTCTTCTGGTCCCGAGTCGTGGGATTCTAGATAAATTGGTTTCCAGTTCTTTTAAGTTCTCTCTCTCTTTCGGGATGGCGGGTGAATTCTGTTGTACAATCCTGTCCCGTGGGTACTAGGATCCTAGACTATCCCTACTCTGTCCTTTTAGTTTAGGTTAAAGCTGCTCTACTCTGACTGACTGCAAAAAAAAAAAAACTTTTCTTTTAGTATTAAGTCTTTTTCTCTTCTTTTACTATTAGGACCCTACTGCTACCTCATGCGTGGGAAGAGAGGCTTTGGAACCTCTATAAATAACACCATTTAACGCTCGTAGGTCGTGAGAGACTAGGATGGAGGGGTCCCAGGTGTAGGGGCGCGATGAATGGAGTGTGGCTAGTGCCCCGTTAAGCCCATTCCTAACGCGTAATGACCTGACCAGACCCCTGCGACCGTTCTTTGGTGACCAATTGATGGTGCTTGGCTGCACTGCTCTTAGGTGAGAGAGCTTTACTGCCTAGCTGCCTGCCAGGCCAGCGGAAAGTCTCGGGCGTAGCCTCTGGGTCTGGTGGGATACCACTTGAACACTGGATTCTAAGAGTTTGGCCGCTTGTGAGTGGCTAGTAAGACTTAGTAAGGAGCTGCATCTCGCTCTCGCTCCTGGCGGGAAATCCGTGACGCCTGCGTTGCGAGTGTTTGTCAGATAGTAGCTGCGACACGTTTGAGACTGTCCGGCCCTGGGGAAACCCTTGGTCGGTGCGGAAGTAGCGAGAGGTGTAGTCTTCTGGATGGGATGAACGTCACTTGCAGATAGGCGGATGCGCCTTGCGCGGGAAGAATTCACCGACCCCCCTCCATTTTTATGTTTTCGATAGTTTTCATTGCTAGAATGCTTTATCTTATTCAGTGTATTCGGAGTTAGAAAAATAAGTTACAATGACTGGACCGCAGAAACTGAAGGCTGAGTGCGCGAGGTGTGGAGTAAACCAGTGGGTGACGAACTTCAAAGAAACTTGCTTTGAAAAGATCAACCACTCTAGCATGTGCCGCTTTTGCGAAGTCATGCAGTTGTAGGAGAAGCTAGAGGAGATGGTCCGGCGGCTCGAGTCATCCAGATTGGCTGTTGCAGGCGCGGCGGTCGCTAACGCGGTTGCGCCCTCCACCCCGGAGCTTATTTATAGGATAGCTACCCTGGAAAGGCGGTTCAGCGGCGGACTGGACAGAGCTCGAGACCACGGAGAAAGGGTAGAGGTGCAACCGGAGGCCGGGGTGCAACCGGGGACCGGGGTGCAAAATCAGTGTCAGGAATCGCCAACGACCCACGTGGAACGCACAGAACCGCAATGCAATGTGGAGGGAAAGGAGGGCGCAAAGAAGGGGCCGATAGAGAAGGGTGGGAAGGGGCCGATAAAGAAAAAGGGAAGGGGCCTACTGATGGCCCAAAGAAACCGAAGGATGTAGCTGCTGGTCGGGGTGGGTCGGGTGCTGTAATTGCGGCTGAGTCTACCGGTGGTGACGGGTAGCGAAAGGTATCGGGCAAGAAGGCTGCGAAGCCGAAGCCTGAGACCTCGGTTGCCGCTGTCAGGACCTCCAACCGCTTTAGTCTCCTGTGCGCGAAGGAGGAAGACACCGTTTTGATTGGGGACTCACAGATCAGGGACCAGGAGAAGTACTTTGCTTCTGCAAACCGGGACAGGAGGAAGGTAAGGGGCTTACCCGGGCGGAAAACGGCGGGCTTAAGGAAGGAATTAGAGAAGCTGTGCGTGGTTAATCGGAGGACTGCGATCGTTGTCCACGCTGGTGGCAACGACCTGTTCCTCAAAGGCAGTAGGGTAGGTTCGACCGAAGGGATCATCACCTAGATCATGTCTCTTCCCACTGGGGAAAAATGATCTTGAGCTGCTGGTGGATGTACCGTCAACTGAAGAGTGCGTCCATCTATAGGTGGGTAACCCTTCTTCCCCGTTGGAGGGGCTCAGGCTCTTGCGGAAGTTGCTCCCTCGTTGGTGAGGGGCTCTTCAACTCCCGACAGCCCTGGCTGTTCGAGAAACGTGCTTTTTAATGCTAGGTCGATTAGGAATAAGTTTTGCGAGGTACGGGCGCTCTTAGCATCAGAATACCAGGATATCGTTGCTATCACCGAGTCCTGGATTCATACTGATACTGTAGTAGGGACTACGTTGGGGAGTTCGAGATTCCCGGGTATAGAATGTTTCACAAGGACCGCACCCGTGGGGAGGGGGGTGGGGTACTAATATACGTCAAGAAAAAGGGAAGGGGCCTACTGATGGCCCAAAGAAACCGAAGGATGTAGCTGCTGGTCGGGGTGGGTCGGGTGCTGTAATTGCGGCTGAGTCTACCGGTGGTGACGGGTATCGAAAGGTATCGGGCAAGAAGGCTGCGAAGCCGAAGCCTGAGACCTCGGTTGCCGCTGTCAGGACCTCCAACCGCTTTAGTCTCCTGTGCGCGAAGGAGGAAGACACCGTTTTGATTGGGGACTCACAGATCAGGGACCAGGAGAAGTACTTTGCTTCTGCAAACCGGGACAGGAGGAAGGTAAGGGGCTTACCCGGGCGGAAAACGGCGGACTTAAGGAAGGAATTAGAGAAGCTGTGCGTGGTTAATCGGAGGACTGCGATCGTTGTCCACGCTGGTGGCAACGACCTGTTCCTCAAAGGCAGTAGGGTAGGTTCGACCGAAGGGATCATCACCGAGATCATGTCTCTTCCCACTGGGGAAAAATGATCTTGAGCTGCTGGTGGATGTACCGTCAACTGAAGAGTGCGTCCATCTAGAGGTGGGTAACCCTTCTTCCCCGTTGGAGGGGCTCAGGCTCTTGCGGAAGTTGCTCCCTCGTTGGTGAGGGGCTCTTCAACTCCCGACAGCCCTGGCTGTTCGAGAAACGTGCTTTTTAATGCTAGGTCGATTAGGAATAAGTTTTGCGAGGTACGGGCGCTCTTAGCATCAGAATACCAGGATATCGTTGCTATCACCGAGTCCTGGATTCATACTGATACTGTAGTAGGGACTACGTTGGGGAGTTCGAGATTCCCGGGTATAGAATGTTTCACAAGGACCGCACCCGTGGGGAGGGGGGTGGGGTACTAATATACGTCAAGGACACGTTGAGTCCGGTTCACTGCCAGTTCCGATCGGAAAAGGAGCTGCTTGGCGTCGATCTAAACGTGGGAGAGACGAACTATAGGTTAATATTGGTGTACAGACTTCCGCATCTCCTCCTCGAGGAGGACACAGCCCTGTACACCGAACTCCGAAGCCTACTAGTGGACAGGGTGTGTGTAGTTTTAGAAGATTTCAACTGTCGCGGCATAAACTGGGAAGACAGGACTGCTAATGCCGAAGGGAGGAGGCTAGTTGACTTTGCTGATGAGAACTTCCTCACTCAGTGGGTCAATGGGCCTATACGAGGCGAAAGCGTTCTAGACTTAGTATTCACGACAGAAAACAACCTCGCCACTGGCCCCACCGTTGACGAATCGTTGGGTGAGGGTGATCACGGTCTGATTAGTTCTGTGTCTGCGTCCCTCGGGTGAAGAGTAGTAATTCGAGAGGCAATAAGCTCGATCTACGGCGGGTAGACTTTGTTGACCTCTGGGATAACGTAGGTGAGATGGGGTTAGAGGTCGGCGGTGATGTTGAGGGAGTGTCGAGTGTATTCCGGGGCCAGTTTATGGCGCTGCAGTCTGTTGCCATACCCTCAAAACCGATCACCCCTGCTTCAACGCGGCCTAAGTGGTTCAGTCAAGACATCGCTTCGGCTCTCCGAAATAGGAAAGCTGCGTATAGGAGGGCGAAGACTAATCGTTCCCATGAGAACACTGAGGTGTATGTCCGCCTGTGCAGGGAAGTCAAGGCGAAGGTTAGGCTAGCCAAACGTAACGAAGAACTCCGGGTGGCAAGCCTCTGCAAGGGAAACCCTAAGGAGTTCTTCAGTTATGCTAATAGTAGAAAATCCACTAGAAGCATGATAGGCCCGTTAAAGGACCCCAGCGGCGCGCTGCGGACCTCCAACGCGGACATTGCTAATGTGCTGAATAAGTACTTTGCGGAAGTGTTCACCAGGGAGGAAACCCGTCAGGCACGACGGCACTCGCCTGGATAGGGTTCGGTGTACCGCGACAGACGTTGCTGATAGAATAGACAAACTGAATGCGTTTAAAGCTCCTGTGCAAGACCAGTTCCTCCCCAGAGTCTTGCGGGTAGTGCGCGACCAGGTGGCTTCCCACCTGGCTACAGTCTTCAACAAATCGTTGGAGACGGGCCAGGTGCCTGGTGACTGGAGGGAAGCCAACGTGACCCCTATCTTTAAGAAAGGGGATTACGAAAGTCCAGGGAACTATCGTCCCATTAGTCTCACTTCCGTCATAGGTAAATTATTAGAGGGGATAATAGCGGATAGGATCGTTGACCATTTAGATTCCTACAAGCTGCTTGGGGACTCCCAACATGAGTTTAGGCGGCATTGGTTGTGTCTCACCAACCTGCTCGAGATTTTCCACGTCATGTGGAGTGAGTACGATATTAGTAGGGTGATTGATATACTTTATCTCGACTTTTAGAAAGCCTTTGATAAGGTGCCTCACCGCCGGCTAATGGTCAAAGTCTGCGCGCTGGGTATCGATGGGGAAGCAGATAGCTGGATTGGAAAGTGGCTGAAGAATAGGCGGCTGAGGGTTGTAATTAAAGGGGGTACCTCGGGTTGGGCCTCAATCACTAGCGGGGTTCCTCAGGGTTCCGTTTTGGGGCCACTGTTGTTTATCATTTACATAAATGATATCGATGGTGGCATCATCAGTAGAATCGCCAAATTTGCTGATGACACCAAGCTTGGGGACAATGTTGGGACGCTCGAAGTGATCGAGCAACTGCGTGCGGACCTAGGTAGGATAGGAGAGTGGTCCGAAAAATGGCAAATGCCGTTCAACTTGGGTAAATGCGAGTTCATACACATTGGCTACGCCAATCTCAAGTCGGACTACTCCTTGTTGCAGAGTAATATCGAGGCCACTGATTTGGAAAAGGACTTGGGTGTGCTAATTAATTATCAGCGACCTTAAGTTTAAGTTTACCAAATAGTACGTAAAGGTGGAAAAGAAAGCCCAGAAGCGGTTGGGTTATATCAGGAGACAATTTCGATTTCGGAACACGGAGATTGTGCTCTCTTTGTACAATTCCCTGGTTCGGCCGCGCCTGGAGTACGCTGTGCAGTTCTGGTCGCCCACCCTCACAAAGAAATTGAGAGGCTGGAGCGAGTGCAGGCGAGGGCCTCTAAGTTAATTCTTTCCGTTAGGCATATGAGCTACAATTGACTCTTACACACCCTGAATTTGTTTTCGCTGGAAACTCGGAGGCTGCGCGGTCAACTCATTGAGGTTTTCAAGCTCTTACATGGGTTCGACGATGTCGATTTTAGAAGCATGTTTAGTTTAAATGATAACCCAACTTGCAACAATGGTTGGAAGTTGGATTTAAAACGGTTTAGCACTAGTGTGTGTGGGATTTACTTTACCTATAAGATGTGTGACACGTGGAACAGGCTACCTTCTGAAGTTGTGAACAGTTCTTCTGTGGATCTGTTCAAGAAAAGGTTAGACCGAATCTTGCACACTAGGCCGGGTCGTTTTTGCTTGAAAAAAATGTTTTTGGGAAGTTTAATTTACCCTGTATTACAAAAGTTTGTGCTCCTATATATCAAGCATCATGACAAAGTTTCAAGCTTTTATATAAATATTTTGAGGTTCCGCAAGTCACTTAAATCTTTGGTAATTTTTTCCGATACTCTGTATAGTAAACTACAGCTCTTTGCTGACTTGCCATGATAGTTTACAAGGCAAATCACCCAGAATTCACCACGAGGAGGTGGCTGTAGGTCGAATTCCACCCCATGCCCAGCCCAACCTCCTTTCCATTAGTTTTTACATGTAGTTTATTGACATTTGTATTCGCATTTTGACTCAAATGTAGGCATGTTTGATCTTGAAACAATTCTTGCCTTTATAAAACCATCTCTATTTTCCTGGCCACAGAGAGAAGCTGATGCTTCTTTTACAAGTTTGACATGTCTTTCCACAGCTTGTGAATGACTTGGGTACTTTTTCAATAGAGGGTTCGTTTCATCACCCCTTACAATAAGCTCTAACTGGGTGTTTGTCAAGCTTTTTGTCAGAGGTGGTTCATGTCTTGGGTAGTCTCCAAATCGAATTAAATTTGTGTAGTCTCTTGCCAAGAAATTAATTTTAGGCCGTCTAAATTCTTTAATGCCCGAGGACACTTTCCCTGGGTAAGAGAATGCGCCGGAAAGCTAACTCTCTCATCACTTGC
Organism: Bathynomus jamesi; assembly: GCA_023014485.1. Classification (NCBI taxonomy): domain Eukaryota; kingdom Metazoa; phylum Arthropoda; class Malacostraca; order Isopoda; family Cirolanidae; genus Bathynomus; species Bathynomus jamesi. The sequence goes on along the minus strand of JAJOZX010004978.1, from coordinate 222,228 downwards.
CTTTCATCAAATAACATCAAGACCAATAAAGTTTCTGGGTGAGCAAAATATGCCCCTCTTTCAATAACAGGATCAATGACTGCCTTAAGCTCATCAGATAGGTATCTTGAACTAGATATCATAAACCAGAGGTGCCTTGGTCCCTGGTAATAGTAAGGATTTCGCTTTATATTAAACCACGTTGACCGAATTCATTGTTCGCGTTTATGCCCCAGAGTTTTCAAGTTTTCTGACAGCTTTTTGGTCGCAACATAAAGTCTAACTATCCTGTTGGCTGTCGTAAGTCATCTGGCATGTTTCAAAGAACCTGGGTTGCGGTTTTCAAGGTTTTGGGAACATTGGCCTTCTATGACTGCATTACAAATTTCCATGAGATACTTTTGATCTTGGCTTAGATCGAGATTCCCCGGAATAGAAGGCATATTACTTGATTTGATTGCTTCAAACTTGACAACTGGCATCTTTTCCCACGCAGTAAGACTTTTGCCAACATTTCCAGCAAGGGCTTTTGGTCCTTTGGTTTTACCATCCAAATAATTAAACAAATGGGGGAGAGGTAGCTCATTGGTATGCAGCAAACACACGAACCAATGAAAAGGAGTATTGTAGTGTACCTCTAGTTATGTATGCCAGTGTTTACATTGGTTCCATCACATCCACTGACCTTCAGATTGCCTACCTTAATATTGTTACTGTTAAGAAACTTTATCACTCCCTTAAAAATGTTAGTTGAATTTCCAGTCACAGGAGTGAAGTACCCAAGATATTTTGATTTTGGTTCAGCTATAAGCGTGATGTGTTCCTCAGTAATTGCTGTACTGTAGTACCTCCCATCCTCACAGAGATTTGCTTTAGTTAAATCCTTTCTTCCATCAAAATTCAATGTTTCTATACTTTCTTCACTTGATTTACTCAACTTCTCTCTGATCTTCTTCCTCTGCCGTCTCACCTTATTCTTATCCACAACATTGTGATAACCTTCAGAGGTAATGAAACAAAAATCTTCCAGAACAGCAGAGGAAACGGCTGCACCAGCTCTGTCTGATAGTTCGAATCGATCACAAGTTTTTGCTAATGAAGGCAATTTGCGAGTGAGCTTATGTGCTTCACCTGATTTCTTTATACCTTCCTCAATGTGATCTTCATCATCATCACGCTCTCTATCTGTATCTGTTGATGTGTCAGAATCAAGAATTGTATGAAAGTTATCCCAGTCCATTGGCTCTTCCCTGGAAGTGGATGGGTTATTGATATCTCCATCTTCAATGCTTTTAGAAAATCGTGCTCTTTCTTGTTCTTCACGCTCAGATCTTATTTGCAGTTTCCTCGTTGTCTGTAAATCAATAATGCCTATTGCCATTTTTCGTGCACCTCTTTGGTCAATTAGGAAAGAACGTTCCATGGCAGGAACTTTTAGCTCTTTTTCACAAGTGCAAGAAAACAGATCATGGCATTTGCAGGCAGCAATATCAAAAAGCCTTTGATTTTTGGATTTGAACGCGGTCAGTTTAGATTCAAAATCTTTCCTTTTTCTACCAGTCTTCATCATATTTTTAGATTTTTCATGACAATCCTTTACTGTGGCTAATATTTGCTGTTCTGATATTGTTGGAATTGATGCACTTTTCCAGATCTCTTTTACCTTTGATGCAACTATTCTTGCCACATCATTAGCATTTGGCTCTTTTTTCCCCTCACTAGCTATAAGTAAGTTACATCTGTTTTGTCAGATGAAATCAAGACAGATTTGGTCAGCAGAGGGCCATTTTTGGTTGGTCCTGAGTTCACATTTCCTAAAAGAGGAGATGGTAGAAGCTTTAACATTCACCACAGTTATAGGACATTCTTTTAAAACGTCTTCATATAGGGGAAGTTGATTTCCACTGAGCTCACAGCTTTCCCAAAAAGGGAAACAGCTGAACTCATGATTTTTTCAACAGTTGCTTTCACTTTTACGGCCTCAGCCATTTCGGATAATTTGGGATTCACTCTGTTAGTGTAACAACGCGTATTTAACTATTCAAATAATCAATTCTGAAAAGAAAAATTGTATATATAAATTATATATATTCTGGACGAAACACGGTCAAGAAAAAACTTAATAGCAACAAGAATACAAAAAATACAAGAAAATCTTAATAAAAAATCATAATTGCCAAATAATTAATAAAGTTTATGTATTTAAATAAAGTTTTAAAAGTTTTAAAGTTTTTGTAATGTTTTACGTTTTACTTGCAATCTTCAGAGGACTTGCGGAACATCTAAAACTTGATCAATTTAGTTTTTTTAATAATTGTTAAGCATTTATAGTACATCTACAAATTTCTTGGACACAGGCATATGAAATTCACAAATTTAATTTTTCGACCCGGCCTATTGCACACTATTTGAGGGTGTATGAATTTTTCCGTGGCACCCGTTGTCATTGGTACCTCTCTGTATGGGCCGCAGGGTCTTTTGAGGTACTTCTTGTCTTTATAACTCCTTGTAAATCCTTGTAACTCTCTCTCTCTCTCTCTCTCTCTCTGATGTTAATAGCAGAAAACCAATTAAAAATTCTGTAGCTCCCCTAAAAGCAGGGACGGCCCCAGCTATGTGCGGCCTGCGCGGCTGCACAGGGCCCCCATCAATTAGAGGGCCCCTCCAAAATTCATTTGTTCTTCGTATTTTTAGTTGCTGTAGCATCACCAAGCTTATAAAAACGACACCAAACCACATAAAAGAATGTAAATAAGCAGCATAAATAAGCGTGTATTATTATATTCATATTTGTAGGCTACTCTTTGTCATTATGTGTTCAGAACTCTCACTGTTAAAATTCTTCTCGTTTAATTTTTTTCGTCTTTTTATGTACGTAATGTGCCGTGTGCGCGGCGTATACGATATTATTATCAGTGTTTCTGTTCGGGTATCAATCTTTTTTTTGTGACGGTATATTTTTTGGGTTATTGTACGGCATATATCAATTATATCTAATATATCAACTCTATTACATCATCAGTTTATTGATCACAATATCGAGACATATAACAAATAAATCTGACCATCCGTCACCTCAGCAGCGCCTCATGTAGTAATGCCATAGAGATGTCATCCGAAAATTTAAAACCGTGATCTGTAGCCACCAGCCAGTTGGCAAGCAACTGTTTTATGGAAAGGTATGTTTCTCTCTCAGGTTTGAGCATAGTGCTTTAGTTTTTATATATTTTCCTAAGTAGCTTTATTAATCAAATGCTATAATTGTATAAATCTATGCATATCAAAGTAGAAAGTACTTTGTGTCGGAAATGCTTTCATATTTTTGGATGTAATTATTTCAAGAACGGTGCAATAGAAGTTGCTCGTTTATAGCAAATGAAATTGGTGTGTTATTTTTAATTATTAGAATAAGAACATAGAACGGAACAGCAAGTGCTTTGTTGCCTTTGTATACAGACTTTCTTTCGAAACTACTCAAGTAGCATAATGTTTTAGTTATAATTTTCTTGGAATATTTATTGATAATAATTCATATACATAATACATATAACTGATCGAGGCTGTTCCTAATAAAGATTGGTAGGCTATAATCACAGTTTTCTTTTTTTCTTTCAGATATTGCTGTTGTGACCCCAATACCAACCAGTCTAGCTAACTGCAGTGGCAGAGCAAATGAAACTGTCTTATCCATCAGGTGCAGAGAAAAGAAAGAAAAGAAAAAGTGAGGATGGAAAAATAGCAAAGGAAACAGGTGTGTGGTTATTATTATTGTTATTAGTAGTAGTAGTAGTAGTAGTAGTATTAGTATTAAATATATTCAGTGATGGATTGAATTTCTATGAATCCATGTTATATCTTTCAGGGGCATTACTCAAGTATTTTGGAACGACCTCATCAGGTGAACCACAGCCGTCTTCTTCCTCCACTGATGTCACTGCTGCTGAGGGAGCATCAGCACAGGTATCAGGGCCGTCTTCTTCCTCCACTGATGTCACTGCTGCTGATGGAGCATCAGAACAGGTACCAGGGCCGTCTTCTTCCTCCACTGATGTCACTGCTGCTGAGGGAGCATCAGCACAGGTACCATGGCTTCCTCCACTGATGTCAATGCTGCTGATGGAACATCAGAACAGGTACCAGGGCCGTCTTCTTCCTCCACTGATATCACTGATGCTGAGGGAGCATCAGCACGGGTACCAGAGCCGTCTTCACCCTCCACTGATCTTCCACCTTTCTCATCTCAATACTCTAATTTAGCTCAACCACTTGATCCAGCTGACTGGCCATCTGTTTTGTCAGATGAAATCAGGACAGATTTGGTCAGCAGAGGGCCATTTTTGGTTGGTCCTGAGTTCACATTTCCTAAAAGAGGAGATGGTAGAAGCTTTAACATTCACCACAGTTATAGGACATTAATCAATGGGGAGAAAATTAAGCGGAGTTGGTTTCTCTATTCAAGAAAAACAATGCAGTCTATTGCTTCTGTTGCAAATTGTTTTCAAAAAAGACCTACAAGGTGATCACAGAAGGACTGTCAGACTGGATCCATTTAGGTACATTATTGAAAAGCCATGAAAATAACCCAGAACACACTGAGAACATGGTAATATGGAAGGAGCTTGATCTGCGTCTTAAAAAGGGGAAGACCATTGACCAGGTAGAAGTGTCTCTTGCAGAAGCCGAGAGGAAGCGTTGAAGGGAAGTACTCATTCGTTTAGTTTGCATCATCAAGTCTTTAGCAGAGAGAAACCTAGGGTTAGGGTTTTGTTGACAAAATGCACCACCAAAGCAATGGCAACTTCCTAGAAGAGGTAGAACTTCTTGCCAATTTTGATCCAGTAATGAAACAGCATATCAGCCGGGTGGAAAGTAGAGTGGGTACTCATGCTACCTATTTAGGCAAAACTATTCAAAATGAGCTGATTACCTCCATCAGTGACAAAATAGTTGAGAAAATGATGACAGAAATTAAGCAGTTCAAATACTATGACATTATTTTGGATTGTACTCCTGACCTAAGCCACCAAGAACAAATGTCAGTTATCATCAGAACTGTCAAACTAGAAGAAACAACAGAAATCAAAGAATACTTTCTGGGATTCCTTGTGGCTTCAGAAACAACAGGTCTCGGTTTGTCCGCTCTCATTTTCAAAAGGCTTGAGGAGCTAAACTTACCCTTAAATGATTACGGAGGGCAAACTTACGACAATGGAGCCAATATGAAGGGAAAGAATAAGGGTGTTCAAGCAAGGTTCCTAGAAGAAAACCCTCGTGCACTTTATGTACCTTGTGGGCGCATACCTTGACCCTTGCAGTGGCTGATGCAGCCAAAAGCTCCATAGATACCACAAGCTTCTTTGAATCTGTACAAAATGTATACAATTTGTTCTCAGCAGCACCTCAACGATGGACTATTTTGAAACAACATGTCAGTATCACTCTGAAGTCCTGGAGTGAAACGAGGTGGGAAAGCCGACTTAAAAGTATTGAGCCTTTGCGTTATCAGGCCTCTATAAGGGAGGCATTGTTGGAGGTCAGGTAAAAGACAACAGACGCTACAACAAAAATTGAGGCACAATCTTTGTCAGAGGAGGTGGGGTCATTTAGATTTCCGATTTGCACTATAGTATCGTATGACATCCTCTCCAAAATCAACAGTGTCAGCAAGCTCCTACAATCTGCCGAGACACAACTGGACGTGGCAGTTAACCTCCTAGAGAAGACAAACATTTTTCATAATATACAGAGATAATGGTTTTGCTGAAGCACAAGCCACTGCAAAAGAGATATGCGACGATATGCATGTGGAGACTGTCCCCAAAGAGAAGAGGATAAGAAGCACAAGGACCCACTTTGCTTATGAATCTCCAGATGAACCCATAAACGATGTAATGAAGAGGATGAAAGTCACGTTTTTCAATGTGGTGGTCGACTCACCCATTGGATCTTTAGATGACAGATTCAAAACACAAGGGGAAGTGAGAAGTAAGTTTGGAGTGTTGCTTAACTTTCCAAATATGATTGATGAGGCAGTGACAGAGGAGTGTGAAGAACTTTGGAAAACCTTAAGCTGTGGAGAGGAAGCTGATATTGATGGGAGAGATCTGGCCATTGAAATTGGGAACCTTCCAAATTTGCCGAAAGAGTTGAAAGACAACATGACAGCACTTGGACTCCTAAGTTACCTTCATCAAAAGCAGTTGAAAGAAATCTATCCCAATCTTTGGATAACACTTCGGATTGCTTGCACTCTCCCAGTGACAGTAGCATCAGCAGAAAGAAGCTTTTCAAAACTGAAGCTCATAAAGACCTATCTCAGATCCACAATGGCACAAGATCGCCTCAGTGGACTCGCTATCATCAGTATTAATCAAGAGGTTAGCAGGCAGCTGTCTTATGATAGTGTTATTGAAGATTTTGCCTCGAGAAAATCAAGGAGGTACAGATTATAAGCACTTCAGAGTAATGGTATTTATGGTTTGACAAACATTGATGTTTTTTAATTTTTCTAATCATGGTTGCAGTTGGCTTCAACATTTTTCCTTTATTTCTTGTTCTCATATTTATCATTTTATCGAGCTATATTTACAATTGTTAATTTTATTTTCCGCCATTGTTTATTATTTTCTCCACATTAAAATCATTTCAAATTTATACTGTACTATGTAATTTTGAATATTTGTAATTCTTTAAATAATAAAAGAGGAACACTGATACTGATTTACCTTGCTGTTATATATGTGTGAAAGATATATATATATATATAAGGGGGCGCCCATATAAGAGCTTTCCTAGGGCGCCAAATACCCTTGCGCCACGGTATATATATATATATATATATATATATATATATATATTATATATATATATATTATGTAATACTGGGTGCTTGCTTTTATCAAGATGATGGCCTCATAGAAAATCATAAACATATGTGGGGCCTTGGGAGGGTTGTATAAAGAATGGGGGCCCACAACCATCTTGCACAGGGCCCCGTCAGAAGCTACGGCCTGCCATGCCAAAAAGATAGAAATCGCGTACTTAAATTCAATGATAAGGATATAGCTAATATGTTGAACGAGTTCTTCGTTACCGTCTTCACGGAGGAAGACTCAATTGAAGTGCCAAATCCTCGGATTACGTATAACGGTGACCATCCCATAGAGAACATAGGTTTTACTAATTGACAAGATAAATAAATACAAATCACCTGGTCCCGACTTATTTCTTCCAAGGGTATTAAAAAAGGTTAGCCACAATGTCGTTAACGACTTAGTAACCATATTCAACCAATCAATCAAATTATGGAAAGTTCCAACCGACTGGAAGTTAGCAAATGTAACACCAATCTTTAAAAAGGATGATAGGGAAAATCCTTGCAATTACCGCCCGATCAGTTGAACATCAATTGTCGGCAAAGAGTTGGAATCCATCATTACAGAACGTATTGAGTATCACTTTAAATCTAACAATCTAATTTTTTACTCTCAACATAGGTTTGTCAGACAGGCTCTATGTCGCCTAAATCCGTTTCCATGAAATGCATATTCTATACCAGGCTTGTCGAACATACGGGCTTCGGCAGGGTCCGGCCCGCCAAAGATTTGTATCAGGCCCGACTGTCGGGTAATGAAAATTCATTATCTAATGTCATATTTTATTTCAATAAAATTTAATTTAAAAATTTTATCTAAAATTTGCACACTGGTCCTCGGTGTGGGTCATTAATTGAAATATGGCCTTTCATGAAAAAAGGTTGGACACTAGGGTGGCCCAAAAATGAACTGAAAGAATAAAAGTTTGAATTGCTATTCTCCACAAGACTATTCCTGTTCCATATCACAAAAGAAGCCTTCATGAAAAAAATCAGGAAGATCGGCCAATATTTAGAGGTCGCGACCTCAAGGTAAAAATATCAAAATTCCATAATTTCAGTAATTTTGGGTCACCATTATGTTCTACAATAAATATTTGCCGAGCAACGCCACTGTAGACTGTAAACCTATATCCAAAGAATCACGATATGATAGCAATGCACTCTTCCCACTAGCTCAGTTGGTCGCCAAGTCTCGGCAGGTGTAGACGTGTTTTTGTTTTGTTCCTGCCATCTGGGTTACGCCGCGCAGTGAATCACACCAATAAGGCAAGTTAAACTTTTCACCAGTGAGTGGCGGACACTATGCTTAGTTTTTCTGTCATTCATTTACTGCACTGACCTTGATAAGCAATTTGGAACAATGAATTGTTTATTGAAATTTATAAATTTTAAATTTTTTTTTAATTTTTAACAAAGTTTATTAAAATTGTTAAAATTGTTTGTTTTATATTCTACATAAAACATATGTATAGGTTCTTTAACTCTAATTTCCATTTTATCTTCCATTCCACAGACCAAGACCATGACAACGACGAGGAGCAGTCCGAAAGTTTGGCTCCTGGGTAAGCCGGACCCGGACATTTTGGGATCTGGCCTGCCAACAAACGGGGCTATTCTCAGGAACTTCATGTTTCACCACCAGAAGGGATCCACAATCGGTGACAGTGCTAAGGCCACCATAGACAGAGCGCTAACAATCTGGGACAAGGCACGAATTCCGACCCAGCGGGTGGACTCCGGCGTGCGCAAGCTTCGGAAGCTCTATGAAGAATATTGTGGGTTGAAGAAAAACCGATTGAAACCGAAAGACGGGTGCCGAATCAAGGAAAGAAAATTCAAGGAGAATCTCACCAAACTATTTGACATCTCACGAAAAGACGCCCTCAGTATTATGACGGACGAAGAAGACAAACAGTTCCTGCGGATGCAACAGCAGGATCCCTCGAGCGCGAGTATGTTCGGGATCGACAAGACCTTGACGAACAAGGAGACTCGCAAGCGCCTCAGGAGTGATCAGGCCAGTGCTCGAAAGGAAAAAAGCATGTTGAGCGCCCAACAGACGAATACGGCTGTTCCGTCTAGTTCCGCCATTGCTGACATCTGTAGCTCCTCCACTTCGACGGAGTCCGAAGATGATTTCCAAGCTCCGTCAACATCCAGTCAAGATCAGCCAAGGAATAAGAAATCGAAGCAGATCATTGTGACCAAGGAAGTAGCCGCCGCGCTCGACCGAGTGAAATTCCCAGACCGCGCTGCCATGTTCGTCGTAGGAGCCGTCACGCAAGCGCTCGGTCATGGCCTGGAGTCTGTGGCGCTATCCAGGAACACCATTCAGCGAGCGCGGGTCACCACTCGTGAGGCGGTAGCAACTGCTCAATAGGCTGTTTTCTCGCCGGACAGCCCACTGCTTCTCCACTGGGACGGTAAACTGCTTGCAGATATCGCCAGCAATAAAAAGCTTGTGGCTCGCCTCGCCATCTTGGTGACTGGTGGTGAAACAGGGCAACTTCTTGCCGTTCCTAAGATCGGCCGCGGCACGGGAGAGGAGCAGTGTAATGCATGTGTCCAAACGCTGGAGGAATGGAACCTCAAACCCATGATCCAGGGACTAGTCTTCGACACGACGGCAACCAATACTGGGCTGAATATGGGCGCGTGCACCCTAATTGAGAAGGCTCTGGACAAGTTGCTCATCTGGATCGCGTGCTGTCATCACGTGTTCGAGGTAATGTCTGCCGTATTTTCTGTCTCCCTGACACCAACCCAACCGGTGGGCCTGAAGTGGGAATCTTCAAACGCTTCCAGAAGACCTGGCCTGATATTAATATAGTTGATTTCCGTTCTGCTGGAGACGAGCTCTTCGTTGGCATGCCGGATGGCCTACGAGAGGAGATGATGTCATTTTATTCGGAGGCAGTCAAGCGCCAGCTCCCACGGGATGACTATGGAGAGTTGCTTCAGCTCTGTCACATTCCTAGGGGGATTTTCCGACGGAGAACCGTCCTTTTGTGCGCCAGGCGCTATGCACAACGCGCGGTGGATGGCTAAGGCAATATACTTGCTGAAGATCTTCCTTTTCAGGAGCCAGATTAAGTTGACGGCTCACGAGACAGCTGGCGTCACAAAGATTTGCCTCTTCGTTTCTCTTATTTACGCTCGCTACTGGCACGACGCCCCTCTCCCAGAGAGGGCCCCCCCCTCAACGACTTAAACCTAATTGCTCTCCTCCATGAATATCCTGACCGTGCCATCAGGGAGGCGGCTGTTAAGGCCTTCTATCGCCATTTGCGGTACTTCTCTGAGCACCTCGCGCCTCTCGCCCTCTTCGACGATCGCGTCAACGAGATCACCAAAGCAGCTATGGTTGACAACTTCTTACGTCCCTCAAACCAAAAACTCTTGAGACGTCTGGACGGGACTGTGTTCGATCATCGTTCTTCATTGGCGTCGTACATCACGAGCCGGTCTTTGAAGATATTCGATATACTCTCCATGAAAGGACAAGATGAAGCTATGACATTCTTGTCAAGACCTCCCTCCCTCTGGCTGACAGACCCCATTTATCAGTTACTTAAGGCTAAGTGCAGGCTCCTCAAGGTCGTCAACAACTGTGCCGAACGAGGAGTCGCTCTTATTCAGTCCTACAATACCGCGCTGACGAAAGACGAGACCCAGAAACAATACCTACTGCGACTCGTCGCCAGCCACCGAAAAAGATTGCCAGTTCCGACGAAGTTGGCTTTGACGAAGAAAAAGTAACGGGTGTGACGTTATTTGTTTGATATATAAGGATTTAGTGCAGTCGTATTAACTGCTATGACACGCGTGTTCTAGTATATTTTTGCATAACATGTGCTCTGTGCTGTTGACTTTAAATTTTGAAATAAACATTGATATTGTGTTTTTGATTCAAATCCTAAAAATATAGGAACTGGTCGCGACCTCTAAATATTGTATTGATCTGTCTAATTTTTGGCATGAGTTCTTACATTTTGATATGGAACACGGATGGCCTTGTGGAGAAAGATATTTTCAACTTTCATTTTTTTGGGCCACCCTATCGGACACCCCTGCTCTATATGATGCAAGTAGGGCAATAGATATAGTGTAGGTATCTCGATTTTCAAAAAGCCTTTGACAAAGTCCCTCACGCGAGATTGATGGCTAAAGTAAAAGGACTAGGAATCACCGAGCTCGTTTCGAACTGGATTGAGGATTGGTTAAAAGATAGAAAGCAGAGAGTGGTAATAAATGAAGTGGCTTCGGAGTGAGGTCCCGTCACCAGTGGTGTCGCTCAGGGTTCCGTTTTGGGCTCTTTACTGTTTATTATCTATATTAACGATATAGACGTCAGGCTCCGAAGTACAATTTCCAAATTTGCAGACGATACGAAATCAGTAAGTAGTGTAGGTACTGAGGAGGGCGTAAGAACAATTCAAAATGATCTTGCCAGGTTGGGCGAATGGTCTACTACTTGGCAGATGCCATTCAACTTGAACAAATGTAAGGTAATGCACATGAGTTATAAAAACCCGAAGGCCGATTACTCTCTCTTGGGAAGGAACTTGAATGAGACAGATCTAGAGAAAGACTTAGGAGTCTATATCAGTAATGATCTCAAACCGTCGAAGCACTGTGTAGAAGTCGAAAAGAGGGCCTTAAAAATATTAAGTTATATTAAAAGACAGTTCCAGTTTAGGAACAAAGAGACTGTAATGTCTCTTTATAATTCACTAGTCAGACCTCAATTCGAATATTGTCGCAGTTTTGGTCTCCGTCCCTTAGTAAAGATATAGAAAGGTTAGAAAGGGTAAAAGCAAGAATACAAAATTGATCCTTTCAATGAGAATGAAAAACTACCAACGGAGATTGGAGCGCCTAAATATGTTTACCTTAGAGACGAGGAGGTTGTGCGGTCAGCTTATTCAAGTCTTCAAGATGCTCAATGGAATAGAGCAGGTAGACTACAGGAACTTATTCTCACTTAATGCCAATCCGACAAGAAATAATGTGTTTAAACTGGAACTAAAGACATTTGGAACCTCTGTCTGCGGCAATTTCTTTTCCTATAAAATAGTTAATATCTGGAACCAACTTCCGGCAGAGGTTGTTTCAAGCCAAAGTGTAAATGTGTTTAAAAATAGGCTGGACAAAGTACTGAATACTCTCATGGTTTAAGACTAAAACATAACGTAACTCTGCAGGAGTTCGCCTGCGCAGTGCCTCTGTGTGCATGCGCAATTATAGAGCTATCTTATACTATATTCTCCACTTTCATGTAAAATTTCCTTGGTTACTTTTCCAGGGTCATGGTATTTTCTTCAACTTTTTCCGTACGTGCCTCTGGCAGGGAGGGAGCGGAGGGGTGGGAGAGAGCCTTATATTTTCTATCCAGTTTTCTACTACTGCTAGAATAGTTGAAAGAAAAAATACAGGAACCTCCCAGAGTGTGCTGGAAGGTCTTTGAAGCTTCCTCTTGTCTTTGTAACTCCTTGTAACTATTAGCCACAATATTATTCAAACAATCAATCGAATTAGGGAAAGTTCCAACTGAATGGAAACTAGCAAATATAACATTAATCTTTTAAAAAGGTGATAAGCAAAATTCTTGTAATTATCGCCCAATCAGTTTAACTTCAACTGTCGACAAGCTGTTGTAATCCATTATTACAGAATGTATTGAGCGTCACCTCGAATCAAACAATTTTATTTTTTATTCTCAGCATGGGTTCAGGCGAAATAGACCTTGTCTTACAAACTTGTTAGAATTTTTCCATAATATGTATACTTTATACGACGCAACTAGGGCAATATATACAGTATATCTCGACTTTCAAAAAGCCTTTGATAAAGTCCCTCACACGAGATTGATGACTAAAGTTAGAGGACTAGGAATTACTGGGCTCGTTTCCAACTCAATTGAAGATTGGTGAGGAGATAGAAAGCATAGAGTGGTAGTAAATGGAGTGGCTTTGGAGTGGGCTTCCACCACCAATGGGGTTCCACAGGTTTCCGTTCTGGGTACTTTAGTTTTTATCATTTACAGAATATTAATGATATAGACGTTGGGCTCCTAAGTACAATGTCTAAATTTGCAGACGATACGAAATTAGAAAAATAGTGGTACTCATGAGGGCGTAAGAACGCTTCAAAATTATTTTGATAAGTTGAGCAAGCGAATTGTCTGCTACCTGGCAGATGCCATTCAACTTGGACAAATGTAAGGTAATGCACATAGGTTACAAGAACCTGAAGACATTACTCTCTCTTTTGGGGAGGAACATGACTGAGACTGATTTAGAGAAAGACTTAGGAGTTTGTATTCGTAATGATCTTAAACCGTCAAAGCACTGTGCAGAAGTCGAAAAGAGGGCCTTAAAAATACTAGGTTATATTAAAAAAGCGTATGATAGGGTTGACAGAAAGGCGTTGTGGCAAATGCTACAGCTGTATGGGGTGCATGGGTCGTTGTTGAATACGTTGAAAATTTTTTACCAAGAGAGTAGAGCATGTGTGCATGTGGGAAGAGAAAGAGAGGAGGGTGAGTGGTTTCCGTTGAAAGTAGGTCTACGGCACGGGTGTGTGATGTCTCTATGGTTGTTTAATATGTTTATAGACGGGATGGTGAAAGAGGTGAATGCAAGGTTCATGGGGAGAGCGGGGGTGAAGCATGTTGCAGGGGGGGGGGGAAGTGAATCAGTTGTAAGCGGATGATACGGCTCTGGTGGGGACTCGAGAGAAAAGCTACAGAGATTTGTAACTGAGTTCGGGAGGGTGTGTGAAAGAAGGGAGCTAAGAGCAAATGTGAATAAGAGTAAGGTCATGTGGTGCTGTAAAAGGGAGGTTCGTGAGCGACTGAGTGTAAGTTTGTATGGTGAGGAAATGGAAGAAGTGGCATATCTACAGATCTACAGAAGCTAAGGCTAACAAAGACCCTAAGATCCACTCTAAGGTTAGCCCGAGAGAAAGGAAAGAGTGGGGGTTAAGAGAAGAGAAGAGAATAAGGGGTTAAGTAAGGAGGAACACCTATCACTCGTGGGTTAACATTCATTCAGAAAAAGAGAAAAAAAAAGACTCACCATCATCATCCGCCGGCCACTGCCGACAAGTCAGAAAAATAGTCGGAGAGAATAGGAGAGGGGTGAAAGATGAAAAGAAGTAAAATAAGAACGCTTACAAACCATGCAAATACAGTCTTAACTCACTGTCATACCATGCAAACTACAAACATGCAAGAAAAGAGAGTTACAAACATGCAAAGTAAGGAGAGGATAAGAAAAAAAAAGTAGGTAAAGTTAAACAAAAAGTGGGTTAGTTTACGCTACGAGCTACATCTACGTTCGTGTTAGTCTAATTTTTTTTTTTAAATAATTTTATTACTGGCATCACAGGCAGGCATGTCACAAGCTGGCATTAATTGTCAACAGACTCGTCCTCAAACACCACCCCCAGAGCTCTTGTTGCTAATTGTTTTTTTTTATTTTAAACAGCGTTAATATTTTTAAAATGTCTGTCAAGACGGTTCTTAAACACATTAACGCTGGTAGAGTTCACGACGGGCGCGGGAAGATTATTCCATTTATCAATTACTTTAAACGTAAAGAAGTTTTTAGCGATATTAGTAATGAAACGTCTGCCACGCAACTTAAATCCGTTATTACGAGTATTATTATTATCGAAAGTGAACAATTTGTCAAAATTTACGTTATCGATGTTATTAACGATTTTGAAAACTTCAATAAGCTCCCCCCCTTAATCTCCTAGTTTCGAGTGAATACAGGTCTAACTCTTTAATTCTATCTTCATAAGGTTTGTTGCGCAATGACGGAATTAGTTTCGTGGCACGACGCTGAACCCTTTCTAACCTATCAATATCCTCACGCAAGTACGGGCACCAAAACTGAACGGCATATTCTAAATGAGGCCTGACTAGGGACTTGTAAAGGGGCAATATAATATCCTTCGATTTAAATTCAAAATTACGCGCTATGAAGCCTAACATCCTATTAGCTTTTGCGCAAGACTCCAGGCACTGGTTCCTAACCTTTAAATCCTTAGATACGCGTACGCCTAAATCTACTTCCTCGTCAACGCTCGCCAACTCCCTATCATCCATTCTGTACGTGTAATTATTGTTGCGAGAACCTATATGCAAAATTTTACATTTGTCTAGGTTAAATTGCATCTTCCACTTATCTGTCCACTCCATAATCCTATTTACATCGTCTTGGAGCCTATTACTATCGTCCTCGTTAACAACCTTACCGCCTATTTTAGTATCGTCCGCGAATTTTGACACGTTACTAGCAGGGACGTGCCCTCTGGGTAGGCAAGGTAGGCAGTGCTTACCCTGAATAAAACTAAAAATATTAAATATAAAAAGTAAATGATTTTCACTTCATTATATAAATGTTAATTTAATGTATGAAATTCAATGTATAAATTTGTAAATGGATAATATTGTGTTAGAAGCACAATTTCCCCGTGCCTTTCAACCTCTATATATATTAACGCTTGACAATGAAATTTTCCCACGTGCCGTGAGTGGAGCTCCAAGTTGTGACAAATACTGCGCTATATAAGCAGATTTAGTTCTGCTTTTCACTGTGTTTTGCCGTTCGGGCACATGGTCGGGTGTGTGGCTGTGCGCGCGTCTGTGTCGTCGTTTGCCTCTGGTGATTGAACTAAATTTTAGACATTTTATTTCAAAATTTAACCCTTTTCAAATATGGACAGTGAATATCTTAAGAATTTTTCTAAACTGTCTTATGAAGAAAGGTTGAATGTGATTAAAAATGGTAGGCCGACACCGGAACTGAAACAGTTGCTACAGCGTAAAGGAACAAAAATAATCAGAACGTTTCAAACGACGTGGTACAGCAAGAAAGAGTGGTTGTGTGGTTGTGTTACAACAGGTAGACTCTTTTGTTTTCCATGCTTGTTATTTTCCGTATCTAGTGAAAGTGTGTGGATAAGAACAGGATATTGTGATTTAAATAATTTGACTAATGCTTTAAGTAAGCACGAGAGGTCTGCTGCGCATTATGAAAGTCAAATATCGTTGAAAACATTTGGATCTACACGAATCGACTTGAGCATAGATAAGCAAAAAAAACTTAGCATTGAAATTCACAATAAAAAGGTAAAGGAAAACAGACATACTGAAAACATTAATTTCTGCTACTTGCTTTTTGATTAAACAAGAACTTGCTTTCCGCGGTGATAATGAAGATAAATCCTCTTTAAATCGTGGAAACTACTGTATATTGAGTTACTGAACTACACTGCAAAATTTGACCAAAAATTAGTACAACATTTACAGACTTCATCCGTGTTTTCTGGCGTTTCTAACAAGATACAAAATGACTTGATTGAAGCAGTAGGCATAGCTGTAGAAAATAATATTAAAGAAGATATCGCAAGATCCCCATTCATTGCTATAGAAGTGGATGAATCGACTGATATTTCAAATACAGCTCAATGTTCCACAGTTTTAAGATATGTATTGGATTCTGAAATTAAAGAGGCTTTCATAGGATTTGACGAACTTAAAGACAGAAGAGCTACTGGTGTAACAGAATGCATATTTAAAAATTTAGATAAATACAACTGTGCTGAGAAGCTTGTAGCACAGACATATGATGGAGCATCGGTAATGGCATCGCATTTAAATGGCGTTCAAGCTAAAGTAAGAGAAAAGGCATCATCAGCGTTATTTACCCATTGCTACGCTCACAAGTTGAATCTTGTTCTATCTCAGTCAGCAAAATTTATACCTGAATGTACAATCTTTTTCAAGACCATTGATGGTCTTGCTGCATTTTTCAATCACTCTACAAAACGAACGCAATTTCTTGATGAAATAGTACATAAACGCATTCCAAAGGCTGCACCAACGAGATGGAGTTCTAACTCAAAGCTAGTTGCAAACTATTTTACACTATCATAGTGACCTTTGTAAACTTTTCAACAACATTGACAGCAATCCTTTATTGTGGGACTCAGATACTTTAGTGAGGAGTAATGGATTTTATAATTGGCTAACGAAAGATTCAACATACTTTCTTCTCATGGTATATGATAAGATTTTCATTAGAACTGACACACTCTTCAATATCTTACAAACTAAAATTATAGATATTCCATATTGCATTGAAAGAATCAATGAAACAATGAATTCCCTCGAGGGTCTACGCAAAAATTTTGATGATATCTATGAGAAGTTTGAAGAATGTTTCAAAGAAAATAACTTGACTGAATCAAAATGTCGTACAAAAGGTCCAATTAAAAAAGAAAGAGAAAGAATATTCTGTCTAATATTGAATGATATACTGCAGCATATGGAAGCAAGATAGTGACTTCAAAAATTTACAATTTATTTCATTAGTTGATAGTAAAAAGTTTCTAAAACTAGCTACAGAAATTGATAAGGATGCACTAGAAAGTTTAGAGAAGAATTATGGTAACTTCTTCGATGTCATAAGATTGAAAACTGATCTAGCTGGAATTTATAGTGCACAAGTGTTCAGGGATAAATCAATTAAAGATTTGCTTGCTTTCATATTTCAAAATGGACTTGAACTAACGTTTCCTGAAGCGGTGAAGCTGTTGCAATTGATTTTAACAATTCCAGCTACAACAGTTTCTGTTGAGAGGTCATTTTCAGCTTTGAAAAGAATTAAAAGCTACACCAGGAATAGAATGAAACAGGAAAGGCTTTCATCACTTGCCCTAATTTCAATTGAAAAGGAAAGATTTACTAAAATGGAGCAAAATCCCACTTACAATTTCTTTGAAAAAATTACAGATATTTTTGTTACTACCAAAGAGAGAAGAATGGAATTCATCTACAAATAAAGCGGTAAGTAAATATTTGTTGTTGACCAAAAATTAGCACAAATGGTGCGGAAGGGGTTAATTATGCTTAAAATTCGTTGGTGGCCGGGGCTCCGCCCCGGAACCCGCTGGGGGAGCTCGCGCCCACCCGAGAACCCCTAGCTTGGAGCCGCTCGCTTCGCTCGCGCATTGAGTCTGCCTACCCTCAGTATTTACTCACGGCACGTGCCTGGTTACTAGTCAATCCTACATCTACTGTATGTCGTTAATGTAAATTACGAATAGCAATGGGCCTAACACTGAACCCTGTGGGACACCGCTACCTACATCTAACCACCCCGATTCACTACCATTAACTACGACCCTCTGTCTCCTAGCACGAAGCCATTCTTCTAACCAGTTAGCTACCTGACCGCGTATACCGTGCGCTTTGAACTTCGCAATTAGTCTCCTAGGCGGAACTGTATCGAACACCTTTTTAAAATCTAAATAAATAACGTCAGCCGCTCTATGCCTATCGTATTCGCGCACTATTTCGTAATAAAATTCTAACAAATTAGTTAAACAAGACCTATGGCGTCGAAACCCATGCTGACTACTATTAATCAAATCTCTACTTTCTAAGTGATCGATGATACGATCCCTAACTACGGATTCCAAAAGTTTACCGATTATTGACGTTAAGCTAATGGGCCTATAATTGCTAGCTACTGCGCGGTCGCCTTTTCTAAAAATAGGCGTGACATTAGCTAATTTGAAGTCTTCAGGAATAATCCCCTTTTCGAATGACTGATTAAAAATCTTCGTTAAGGGGCCTACAATAACTTCTTTCAAATGTCTAGGATAAAAAGCGTCAGGGCCTGGAGCCTTGCAAACTTTTAGCCTATCGATATAATGCGCAATCTCAGCCTCGTAAACAGTTATTTCATCCAAAATAGTCTCGCTACTAAGTGGAATGATATCGTCCACGTCGGGGACATTATTTACGTCTTCTACGGTAAAAACTGTCGCAAAAAAGTTATTGAAAATACCCGCCATCGCCTGAGCGTCAGAAGCCAAAGCGCCATTAACATCCACTAGAGGGCCTATGTTATCTTTTATCGGCTTACGATTATTGACGTATTCAAAAAACTTTTTGGATTATGTTTACTATCCGCAGCTTAAGTATCTCTAAATTACGCTTAGCATTCCTAACTGATCTTTTAACCTGACGTCTAAGCTCGATATATCTATTAAAGTTAGCTGCCGTGCCATTGCGCTTACTAAGTCTATACGCTCTATTACGCTCGTTTATGAACTCGCCTATTTCCCTAGTCCACCACTTCGGCCTACCATGATTTCTAGCGCGCTTGGGCCTACGAGGAATAAACTCCCTTTCAATATTCATAAAACTTTCTTTAAACGCCACCCAATGCAAATTTGTGTCATTACCCATAAATAAGTTATCCCAGTCCACTACTCTCATCCTATCCGCAAAACTATCAAAATTAGCCCTACGAAAATCAGGGACTTCTATTACGTTATTATCCTTAGTGTTTTCTATCATTAACTTAAACCTAAGAATTTGGTGATCACTACATCATAAACTCTCGCCTACTTCTAAACCTTCGACTACATTCTCGCCGTTCGTCATCACCAAATCTAAAATATTATCACCGCGCGTTGGTTCGGTAACCATCTGTCGTAAAAAGTTATCTTCCATAAACTCAATCAATCTCAAACCCTCCTCATTACCAGTAAAAGTCTCATAATTAACATTAGGGCAGTTAAAGTCTCCGACAATTATACTATTCCGATTACACTGGTATGCATATGAAATGTTTTTGTCTGCTGTGAGGGTTTTTTCAACTCATCTTATATAATTCGACCATGCTGAATTCGAAAATGACATTGGTTTTCCTCAATCAGGTCAGGTTTTTTTTCTATTGGCCATTTATTATAAGTCCAATTTTATCCCCAAATTTATGGATTTTTTTAGCTTAAACACTGTAGATACGAGTAATATTATAAGAACACTCGTGAAAAATGAAAACATTGTGTGAATAAATACTTTTATTCATACAATGAATATGGAAAAAAGTTTATTGAGGAAGGAATGAAGTTTTTTTGGCTTTCCGTCTGTGTTTTTCTTCGGGCACGTCTCGCTTCAAACACCAGCAATAGTCCGCCAGCATATTGATATCCCAGTTTCCCTGGTACCTCTCTTCCATTATTTTGATATCTTGGTGAAATCGTTCACCCTGTTCCTCACTATAATCCCCGCAATTTTCAGGAAAATAGTCCAAGTTGGACCACAAAAATTGCATTTTTATGGACATGCGCGACCCATGAGCTTTGAAAGCTTCCATCAAGTTTTCGACAACGGACTCGTATTCTGGACTTCTACGCTTGCGAAGAAAATCAGTGACAACTGATTTGAATGCCTGCCAGGCATTCTTCTCAGTTGGAGTCATTGCGTTTTCGAACTGAGTATCCTTGATCAAAGTTCGAATTTGAGGACCATCAAAAACCCCAGCATTTAGTTTAGCATCAGATATATGAGGAAATTTACTCTCGAGACATCGGAATGCTGAACCCTCCTTATTCATTGATTTGATGAAATTTTTCATCAAGCCCAGCTTAATATGAAGTGGTGGGAGCAAAATTTTTGTTGGTGGTACAAGGGGCACTGAAACGACATTATGCGACCCAGGTTCAAAATTCTCTCTGGATGCCCATTCACGCTGTGCATAGTGCTTCTCATCCGCTCGGCTATCCCATTTGCAGAGGAAACATGGGTATTCCGTGTATCCCCCTTGCATTCCCAATACAAATGCCACAATCTGAAAAAAAATGAAAATATTTAAAGAATTTAGAGAATTTGTTCTATCAGATAAAAAAATCTATGCATTGGACTATATCACTTCTGTGGGGAAGTTAAGTGTTCTTATACCTCTCAAATAACCTTTGGAAAAACAACATAGTCAATAGCAATAGTTTACTTATGATATTAGTATTACCTTCAAATCTCCACGGATCCTCCAGTTATGTTGGTCGTATACGAGAGCATCCAGTAAAATTTTCATGTTATCATAGCTCTCAGTAAGTTGTACGGAATGTGCTACAGGGACTGATGCAACCCTATTCCCAATGTTGAGAAGTACTGCTTTCAAACTTCGTTTAGACGAGTCTATAAATAGCCTCCATTCTGATGCGTTATATGGCAGGCCCAAGGATTCGATTAGCCCCTCAACATTGCAGCAGTACACTAAGGAAGAGGTATTTTCGTGCACTGCAAAAAACTTGCGGAATTCTTCCTCTCGTTTCCTATACCAGGAGAATGTTGTTCCCGGAGCCAGCAAGTTGTCCTCTCGAAGTCGTGAGCCCAAGATCTCGGCAGCTAATTTGGAAAGTCCTAAATCCCTGGTAAGATCATTAAGTTTGGCCTGGTTGAGAGGCCTCGGCTCATTTGAAGCGGTATTTTGAGGTATATACGACTGGGACTGGTCATTGGCATTGGTCATTGATTCATCATCAGAATCATCGAAGTCCAGGGTTTGAGGTGGGTCGGGTATTGGAATTCCAGGACCATGGGGTACAGGTCTCATAGCAGAAGGAATGTCAGGGTATACAACAATGTGTTTATTCTTCTTGTTAACTCCTGAAAATAGAAACACAGAAACATGGATATAAAACTTGCATATGAAATAGAAGAAGCATTCAGACAGTGGCGGCTCGTGAGGGAAGGCTGCGGTCTGTAAGATATGAAATAGGTCGATGGAGTCTGTATATTTTCTTCTTTTTCATTCATATTGTCCCTTCGGGGACAATATGAATGAAAAAGAAAGAAAATATACAATCATTGTATATGTAAATGTAACTTGTATAACAATATGTATGTGTAAATGTATTTTCTATAACAATATGTATATGTAAATGTATGATTACCATTATGGTGAATATTATGCTATATATGGTGAATATTACATTATGGTGAATATTATGTCAAGTTTCATACGAGGATTTCAAAATATTTAAGAAAAATAAATTTATAAGCCCACCTTGGAGGTTTGTCATCCAGAAATAGCAATCTGTCACGTGATCCTTTCCTTCTCTCCAAATCATGGGAATTCCAAAAGGCAAAGATTTCGCTCTGCCTTTGCTCCATCTTCTCAAATTTTCAATGCACGTCTTGCAGCACATATGAGGGGCGAAATTTTTGTCCTGGTCCCCTAGCTTAATTCCAAAGTATGCTCTATACATTGTCTTCACAAATTTAGTGATTTGGGACTGGTTATTTGCATGGTAACCGTCCCACATATGTAGCAGAATCTCTTGGGATCATTTTTACACGCTCTATTCATTATGAAATATTTTATCTATATGCCTGAAAAGTAAAAAAAGATATTATACAAGTGAAACAAGTGATGATAGATGTTACTGTTCCAATTCCGCTTTGACAAAATCACGAAAAATTCTATTTTACTTATGAGGCCATAGCCGGATAACCTGAGCTGATTTAGAAAAACGGATTACAGATTCGAAATCAGCAGGAAAAACTCTATACGAATCACTTACAAAACCCTTGACAGCAAAATTGATGCATACCAGTGTTATCAATAAAGTTACCAAGAAGTGAGTAAAATCTAGTATCTTTATCGAGGGGTTGAACGGGAAGTCTATAACCAACAAAATTAAAACTAATACTACGCGCCCTAACTTCAACACATATCGCATTAATTGCTGCCGGAAAATCTAATTTAACCTCGATAGCCCTAAGGGAATTACGAATGTACAACAAAACGCCGCCACCAAACCTATGTAACCTATCATTAGTAAAGAGTTTAAAACCCGGTATATCAAGTTCCCCCAACAAGTCCCGAGTCACGATGGAGGCAGAGGTGGGTCACAGGGTGGAAGAAGGGGCAAAGGTACTTGGTAATTTTTATTTAAAAATAGTGGCGGTCATAGAAAGGAAATGCTCCCTTCTCTCTGGCTCCTTTGAATCCTAACTTTTGCGCAACCCTGTATAATATATATATATATATATTACCCAGTACCTTTGCTCCTTCTTCCACCCTGTGGCGCACCTCTGCCTCCATCGTCCCACTCCTTGCCACATCCACCCGGAAGTACCTGAAACATGCCACTTCTTGCATTTCCTCACCATATAAACTTACACTCAGTCGCTCAGAAACCTCCCTTTTACAGCACCACATAACCTTACTCTTATTCACATTTACTCAAAGAGTTAAAGAGTGGTTCTGCGTCAGGGGTAGATGACCTATCGAATGAGCACTTAAAATATGCCAATGACGTAATATGTCTGCATATATCATTGCTCGTATCAGCGATGCTGGCTCATAGCAGAGTTCATGAGGGTATATATCTTACTCATGGTCAAAAATAAGTATGGAGACATTCTGTCCAGCAATAATTACAGGCCTATTGCTGTCGCTTCCTGCTTCTCGAAACTACTAGAAAAACTCTTGTTACTTCTATTAAATGATTACACTGGTCTACAAATTTTGAAAAAGTTTGTGCTTCGGAGATAAAATGTGTTTCCTATTGTGGATTTTGGGGTGCTGAAAACGAATATGACCATAGAAACAGTCGATTGGCTACAGTTTCCAAGAAAATTTAATTTACACATTTTGCGTATATGTATACCATATATTAGTAACATACCCGTATAATGCAGTCACTTATATTGGTTCAACCCGTCGCTTCTTTGCTGGTCTCTTGTATTCAACTTCTGGAGCATCTCGTTATTGTCCAGCAGTAGTCTGCTAACAATGATGGACTCCATTTCCCCTGGTAGCGTTTATCCATCGCTGAGATATCCTAGTGGAAACGTTCACCATGTCCATTGCTGACTGCTCCGCAGTTGGCCGGAAAAAAATTCCAGGTGCGAATGGAGGAAATGTATCTTTAAAGACATATTGCAGCCCATTTTTTGATAGGACAACAGCAGGTTTTCCACCAGCTTCCTGTAATTGTCAGCTTTGGTATTTCCTAGAAAATTTGTTGCTACTAACCGGAAAGCATTCCACGCTGTCTTCTCCTCACCACCTAGGATACGGTCGAACTCCTCATCTCTAAGAAGCTCGCGGTTCTGTGGACCAACAAATACACATTTTTGCTTCACTGAGCTGTGGGGATTTACCACCGAGGTACTTCAAAGCTGCCCCCGTTTTATCCATAGCCTTAACAAAATTTTTCATGACGCCCAGTTTGATGTGTAAGGGTGGTAGCAAAATCTTGCTCGATTCTACAAGTGGAGGATACTGAACATTTTTTGTTCCAGGTTCCAATGAGTGTCGGAGTGGCCAATCCTTCTTGATGTAATGAGAAGTCCTAGCCCGACTATCCCATTCACACAGAAAACAGCAATATGTACTTAGTCAGTCTCCAAATCTCTTTTTAGATTGTATTCTTCAGCGTTGGTCCTCACCCACAGCGTATCTTATTACATTCCTCACACCTATAATTATAATATTGATATTGATAACATTCTTTGGCATCTCGTAGAGTTAGAGCCTCGCCAGAGTTAGAGAAATATCTCATAGAGTTAGAGCCTCGCCAGAGTTAGAGAAAATGTCGGCAAAACAGTATCTAGTTACAAGTGTCAGTTCAATTCATAGCCCAGTTATCATATTCATATAGAAAATGTACTATACTTTGTGTATCCCTGCTTTAGTCCTAGATCTGTCTACAACTTGTCAGTCACCACAAACCTGCCACTGATGTTTGTCATAGTTTATGCAGTTCTTAAGTTGCAAATTCATCTTGTCATATGTTTCCTTCATGTGGACTGCATGACCAACTGGAATTGATGGCAATACGTTGCCAACATGCAACAAAACAGCTTTTAGACTCAACTTCGATGAATCAATGAACAGTCTCCACTCATCAGGATTGTGAATAATGTTGAGAGATGCCATCAGACCATCGATGTCGTTGCAAGCTTCAAGGTCACCTTCCATGATGAAGAATCGGACAAAATCTTTTTGATGGTCACGAAACTTACACACACTAACATTTTCAGCGAGGAGATTCCACTGCTGCAATCTGGAGCCCAACAGCTCTGCCTTACTCTTTGGCAGTTCTAAATTTCTAATAAGGTCGTTTAATTCATTCTGAGTTATCATGTGCGGTTTAGAAGATGTCAAGTTATAAACAAATTCAGGGTCTTGTGAAGTTGAAGGCTCACAAGTTTCGCAGATTCCTTCATTCTCCTCGTCCTCTGACTCCAGGGAGAATGAGTGTGGAGGCTCAGGAACGGGTAGTCCTTCGCCGTGAGGTACCGGGCGTATAGCAGAGGGTATATTCGGATATTGTAAAATCCACTTTTTCTTCTTGCAAATACCTTTCTTGACTGGAGGCACCATGCAGAAGTAACAATTGCTGACATGATCTGTTGGTTCCCTCCACACCAGTGGCACTGCAAAAGGCATAGATTTCCTTTCCCGATTCAACCACTGGCGAAGGTTTGTTACACAAGTATTGCAGCATATATGTGGGGCCCAGCTCTTGTCCTGATCTCCAATCTTACAGCCAAAATAAAGGTGATAGGCTTTCCTAATCACGGCGGTTATAGCACGCTTTTGTGATACAAAAGTCAATTCTCCACAAACATAACAGAAGTTATCTACACTGTTCACGCAATTACGAGGCATCTTTGTTCAAATTAGGCTGAAAAAAATTCAGTTTCAAAAGCAAACACTAAAAAGAGTTTGACAAGAGTGCACTGTATGACTTCCGCGAATGAACTGATGCTGTGGCGTAATATGTAGACGCCTGTGACACATCGACGCCTTGACGCTACTGCGCATGCGCGTAGTTATATATTTTTTTTATTTTAATAAATTAATGTAATTACATTGCATTTTAATAATTTTAAATTAGGTAAGGTTAAGTTAGGTTAGTATTCCATTTATATTAATATCAAAAACATTATGGGAAGCAATATGTTAAAATGATCCAATCTATTTTTTAATAAATAATGTAATAGATAAATTTAAAATTACATTTTATTGTATATATATGTATATATTTACATTAATTTATTAAAATAAAAAATATAACTACGCGCATGCGCAGAGTCAATATGTCGATGTGTCACAGGCGTCTACATATTACGCGACAAATGCAGTCCAGTTAGTAGGGTGCAGGGTTGCCTGATATCTTTATAAATAGAGCCAATTGGCAATTTTAGACATCATTTTCATATTCAGTGACCCAAAATTAGTAAAGATTGATAACTTTTATTTCCGAAGCATTTTGGCTGTGGACCAGTGTTACCTATGGACATCTCCTAATCAGTTTGGTTTTAAAAGGTCCCACTCAACTGACCTGTGTATCAATGTGCTTAAGGAAATAATATATAAATACACTGACAGTAATTCAACTATTTATAGCTGTTTCCTAGATATAAGGCAGGTATATGATAGAGTGAACCATACTATTTTATTTAAAAAAATAGAAGACAGGAAGTTCCCATGTACATATTAAATTTATTGAAATTTTGGTATTCCCACCAATCTTTTACCGTTAGGTGGGGCAATGTACTATCCGAATGTTTTGGCTCCTCTTGCGGGGTGAAACAAGGCTCCTTGCTCTCCCCTATGCTATTTGTTATAATGTTATAATGTTTCAGACCAACAAAGACCCTAGAATCCACTCATGGCTGGTCTACCTAAGTGTGTTCGTAATTGTGTATTGTGCATGTCCTCCGTGGTGGTGGAGGGGACCTACAATTTTACGTGGGTTCCGAACGACAAAGCCTTAATTTTACTACCTTAAACTATACCCACTCTATAAACATATGCGTCTAATCGATTTTTAAACATGTTTATAGACGTGCTACTAATTACTTCTACCGGGAAACTATGCCACCTATTTACTATTCTACTGTATGCGTAAAAAAGTTTTTGGCAACTGCTGTCTCGAACCTTCTACTTGTCAACTTACACCCGTTATTTCTAGTCCTATTATATTGAGATATTTCGAAAAAGCTATCTCTATCTACGTTATCGAACCCTTTTATAATTTTGAAAACTCCTTAAGCCTATCCTCGTACGACTTTGACCTAAGCGACGGAATCATCTTAGTTGCTCGTCTTTGAATCTTTCGATTTTGTCTATATCTTTGCGCATATGCGGATTCCAAAATTGAATCGCGTACTCTAAATAGGGTCTAACTAATGACTTCTTAAGAGGAACTATAATATCGCGCGATTTGTACTCAAAATTCCGAACTATGAAACCTAACACTTTGTTCGATTTATTGACCGCTGCTGTACTTTGTTTCGCTACTTTTAAGTCACCAGTGACTATAACTCCTAAATCTTTTTCCTGCTCTACGCTTGTTAACTCTTTCCCTGACATACTATACGCAAAATTACCGTTACGCGAACCTATATTTAAAATTTTGCACTTATCGACGTTAAATCTCATTTGCCATGTGACTGACCAATCAACGATTTTATTCAGATCTTCCTGGATTTTACCTCTATCTTCGTCATTAATCGCCCTACCACCCAGCTTCGTGTCATCCGCAAACTTTCAAACTGTACTGACTTGGCCGACATCTAAATCGTTAATATATATAAGAAAAAGCAAGGGACCCAATACAGAACCCTCAGGAACGCCACTCGCTATATTAGTCCAACACGACTCCGCTCCATCAACGACCACCCTCTGTTTCCTACCTCGCAACCACTCTTCTATCCAATTTATTACTACACCCTTGATTCCATGAGCCTTAGTTTTTTCAATGAGTCTTTTGTGCGGTACGGTGTCAAACGCTTTTTGAAAATCTAAATACACTACATCAACCGCCCGATGAATATCGTAAACGTCAATAACGCTTTGAAAAAATTCTAAAAGATTAGTTAAGCAAGATTTGTTTCGCCTAAAACCGTGCTGCGTATTTCTAACTAAGTTATGCAATTCTAAATGTTCAACTATTCGATCTCTAATTATTGATTCCAGTAGCTTACCTACAACAGACGTTAAACTGGTTGGCCTATAATTTCCCGCCGCACCTTTATCGCCTTTCTTAAAGATAGGTGTTAAGTTTGCTAACTTGAAATTATCTGGTACGCACCCCTCAGAAATAGACGCATTAAATATCTTTGTTAGCGGCACAACAATGCTATCTTTTAATTCTTTTAGTTGTATGGGATATATGGAATCCGGCCCCGGTGATTTGCGCTTTTTCATTTTACCAATATAGTGCATTACCCTTCCTTCAATAACCATAGTATTATCCAAAATATTACCATTATCAAAAAGTATTATGTCTATGACCGTAGGGATATTCGTTACATCTTCTATAGTAAAAACTGACGTAAAAAATTCGTTTAGCAAGGTAGCCATTTCCTTGTTTTCAGAAACTAGCTCTCCGTTAACATTTTTCAACGGCCCCAAGACACTTTTTACTGGATTTCTATTGTTGACGTATTGAAAGAATCGCTTGGGGTTTTCTTTACCGTCACGAGCTATGGAGATTTCAAATTCGCGCTTAGACTTTTTCATGACACTTTTCGCTTCACGCCTTACAGATATATAGTTGTTTCGTAACCACAAATTGTCTTTATCGCACTTCTGCAGCCTATAAGCCCAATCTCTACTCTTTATAATGTCTCCTACTCTAGAAGTAAACCACAAGGGCTTGTTGTTTACTTTCGCACGCTTAATTTTGTACGGTACACATTCCTCATTTATAGTCCTAAATACTGTTTCAAACGATTCCCACATTAGTTTTGCGTTGGAGTTCCCCATTACGTTTTCCCAATTGACGTGTGACAATTTATTTCGAAATTTACAAAAGTCTGCGTGCTGGAAGTTAGAAATTTTAGTCGAGTTAGCTGGTTTCGAGTGACTTACTGAGAGGACAAACTCTACCATATTTTGATCGCTATTGCTTAACGATTCTATTACTTGAAGATCAGTAATTAGCCTATCATCCGTAGTTATTACTAAATCTAAAATACTGTCCAACCTCGTAGGTTCCCCAACCTTTTGACTAAGAAAGCTATCCTCGAGAAAATTAACTAAACGATTACCTTCCGCGTCTCCCTGCATTGTATCGTAATTCACGTTGGCACAATTAAAGTCACCCATAACTAAAGCCTGCTCACTACCGATTATTCTCTTTAGTTCACGATATAACGCTTCGTCCGTATCAGCTGTTTGATTAGGGGGCCTATATATAACCGCAACAAGAAGTTTGAAGTCGTTTAATTTAAGTTCTGCTATAGTCGCATCTATCGGTTCTGGAATTGAGTGCTTTACTTCTATAACGTTCGCAATATTATCTTTGATATACAACATAACACCGCCTCCTCGCCTACCTATTCTGTTTTTAACAAAAAGTCTATAACCTCTAATTTGATACTCCCCTACAAAGTCACGTGTTTCAGTGCTAAGCCACGATTCATTTATCGCAATTAAATCACAGTCATTACAAGCAATTAAAGAAAAAAAAATTTAATTTTATTTCGTAGGCTACGAGCATTTAAGGATAGAACCTTCAAATTGTTTGTAATTGCGACACCTTCGCGAGCGCAGGGGAAATTTGTGGAATTTACGCTGGGACTGTTCGAGTTACGGCAGCCTGAAAAGAAGAGACAGTATTATGAAATAGTCTTCCTAAACGCGCAGCTCCAACGTCATTAAGATGAAGTCCATCTCCGAGGAACAAGTCCCTCCTGCCGTAGAAACTGTTCCAAAAATTCGCAAAATGCACTCCTTCCTGTTGGCAAAGAGACTGTAGGTTATTGTTAATATAGGTCGCCTTGCTGTAGAAATCGTTACGTTGGATAATTCGAGGAAGTATACCTGTTAAAACAATCTTATTAGTTTTTTTCCTTTAGTCGCTCTAGTAAGTCCCTGTACCTGGCCAGCAGTTCTTCCGACCTGGAATTTAAAACGTTATTAGTACGGACATGAATAACATACGTTGTGTCCTCGGCGGTACCGTCTGTGAAATGGTCAACATTAATAGTTATATCCTCCACCCTTGCACCAGGGTAGCAGTAACGGCGCCTACGACAAGGGTTTCTCCCAAAGAATTCCTCGAGCTGCCCTCGAACAATGGAATCGCCAACGAGTCGTATTTCCGATTCATCAGCATCTTCGAAACCTAAAACAGAAAATGTATTGTTTGTTATTACTGGTAGACAAGTCTTAGGTTTCCTCAATGGGGCTCCATTACGCACTCGAACGAAGGGTTGGGAACTAGGGGAAGAGAGAGGGCTATTAGTACTATTTATATGATTAGTAGAAACTGAGGCAGGAGCGGTCGTAACTGGAGTCTCAAGGGATTCTAATTTTGCCGTCAGGAGCATCACGCTTTCTTCAAGCCTCACTCTGGCCTCCCTCTCACGTTCTAACTCGTTCCTCAGGACTTCCATGCTTGAGCACCACCTGCAAACTAACTGTTTATTATTATTATTAGCCATTGTAAACGCGTATGCGGCAAATTTCCCTTCACAGCGACTGCAAGTACTTGACGGGGGTGCCATGCTCTTAATTAGTTAAAAAACAAAAACAAATTAAAAAACAAAAAACAAAAAAAAACGAGCGTTTGGAAATTAATAAATTACAACGTAGGTCTACCGCGTGCGTGCTTATTGTGCAGCCACCTGCGCAAACCCGAAAAAATGTTCCTGAAACGCAGAAACAGGTTCTTGTAACACAAATTTATACTAAATGAATATCATAAATTAACCCCGACATGCTCAACTTCGCAAATGTTTGCTACCCGCAATCTCCCGAGCTTCCCGAAGATAACAAGACGTGCTCAATACAGTCGAATGCAAAGAACTAACAAATCAACCAACAAGCTTATTCAAGCTATCCACGAGTCCTGCCGTTTGTCTTCTAAGCTATGGAATTCATGGCCCAAAAACGTCTGTCTGTAGCTCCACTTAACTTTGACATTACTGTATTATTTCTAATCAACTGTAAATATTTCTGTCCTTATTATGTGAACTGTCTATAGACTATAGTCTGCCAATAAATCTTTTCATTTTCATTTTCACACACACACACACACACATATATATATATATATATATATATATATATATATATATATATATATATATATATATTGTTGTGACGGTGAATTACTATGCGTAAATCTCATATCAAAATGTAAATATAAAATGGTAGAAAGAAAGAGTGAAGTGATTCTGAAATCGATTACATTTCACTTGAAAATTTAAATCTTTTAAAATGAAGACATACAAAAGTGAAGTAATCTGATGCCCCAGATCGTGCAGAAGGGCTGAGTACGTTATCAGAAGACGAATTGTTGTTTGACATCCCCAAGTTGATTTACGGTCAAGTAATTAATCTACAAAGGGGAAAATGTAACTTAACAAGGTTGTTTTTCATTATTGAAGCTTGTAAAAAGTTTGGGTTTGTTTATTCTTTGGTCTCGCCAAAGGGAAACCCTCGGGAGAAGATGTTAAATTTTAATTTAATATTTTCTTTAAAAAAGGAGGAGCATAAATAAAACAAAATTGAGATTAGAGCCAATAGAAGATCAGTAATTTTTGTACGAATAATGTCATGTAATGAAAATGGTTTTGATAGTCCCCTTAGACCAGCGGTCTTCAACCTGGGCGATATCGCCCACTAGTGGGCGATTTGAGCTTTTAGGTGGGCGGAAGAAAATTTATAAAATTCTTGTAAAATTCAACAAAATTTACAATATTGTATGCAAAAAATGATCGAATGTTTCGTCAGTTGTGTCATGACAATGATGAACAATTTGTTAGGTTATTATTACACACAGAGGTCCGATGGCTCTCGAAGGGTGCATGTTTAACTCGTTTTGTTGAACTATATGAGAGCGTAGTGCAGTTTCTAGAAGACCAAAATGAAGTTGATCTTAGCCAAAAGTTAAAAATGATAAAAAATTATGCTTGTTATTTGGCAGGAATATTTAAGAAATGCAATGATTGTAATTTGCAGCTTCAAGGAGCCAATATGACACTCAAGAACTGCCAAAAAGTTATCTCATTATTCATTGAAAAGCTGGATTATTCAGTCACAATCTTTCAAAAAGGGAATTTCACCAGTTTCCAGAATTGTTATCTATTAAGGATGACATAACAACAATTGATACACAAAGGTTTATTGATCATCTCAATAAACTTGAAACGGATTTTGAAACTCGATTCAGTGATGTTTTAACCATGGAAGTATATGATTGGATGGTAAACCCGTTTACTGCAAATGTTACTGAAGCTGATGTAACATGTCAAGAGGAGCTATTAGAACTCAGACATGATGAGGAAAGCAAGGGAAATTTCAATAACGGTGGTTATATGCAGCTTTGGCAAAATGAAAAGATGTCAAATGTATATCCCAATATGTGGAAAAAGATTTTTAAATTACTGATCGCTTTTCCTACTTCGTACCTAGTTGAATCAGGTTTTAGTGCTGTGAATCACATTCTTACCAAAAACAGGAATGCTTTAAAAATCCCTGAAAGAGGGGACATTCGTTTGTTCCTCACTAAATTCGAGCCAAACATTCGGAATTTAGTTTCCAAGCATCAAGCACAAGGATCTCACTAAATTAAAGGTAAATGCATAATGTTTTATTATATAATATATATAATGTACCATACATAATTTTTAATATATGTTTGTTGGATTTTTAATTTTGGTGGGCGGTTGGCTAATTTATCTCACATAAAAATAGTAAAAGTTGGCGGTAGGCATAAAAAGGTTGAAGGACACTGCCTTAGACACTAAAGGGAGGAGTTCTTGTAATCTTAATGTGTAACTTAGAGTTATAAGGCCAGTTGTAGTTCCGTCCTCAAAAGTTAAAGTGGTTTTAAAAACGAAATCTTTGAAATCTGTGGCGCGGTTTGAAATTTCTAAGTTGATTTAAAACTGTCTCACGTTGTCCGAAAATCTGACTCTCCTCTGTTTTACGCGAACTTGGTTGTAAGAGCCTAAAGTTAGTCGGCAGAAAAGAACTTTGTGAAATTCTTCTGAATTTAATTATTGTTCACATGCCAAATTTGAATGTGTAAGTTTGCGGAATATTTTGTTTCTTCAGAGAAGAGTAAATATCTTCTGGTGATCTTGTTTCCCGAGGGAACCTGTGGAGTTCGAGCAGGACTCATGAAAACTTTGTGAAAATTTAGTTGTATTTTTTTTCTGGAAAATCTGAGGAACTCGCGTAGAGCTTTTGAGAGTAAATTTTCAAAATTTTCGTAGGTAAACTTATGTGAAGGAATTTGAATTTAGTGCTATTTCTAGAGTTACACACAAATAAAATCCCTCTGTATAAATCCTTTTTAAGACTTGAATAATTGTAAAAATTTTCTTTAAATTGAAAATTTGTTTTTTGAATAAGATACAAACTTGTAACTACACCTGTAATTTTTTTTTAAATTTATGTCCTATTTTGAGCGAAACTAAATAAACTTTATACGAGAGAGTGTGTTGTTTCTATGCTACCTTGCAATAGGCCTCTTTGGAAACTGAGAATAAATTAACATTGAAAGTTTAAAATTTGAAATGAGCTTCAAGTAAGCCGAGAAAGTTGCGCGTATAAAATTGAAAGGCCATCCGAGTGGATAAGCAGAGACATCCTGAACAAACAAACCCGCGCGCGCAATAAGTGCAACCGAAAAAAGAGTTGCACCACAATATATATGATAATGATAATAATAATAATAATGATGATAAGTATAATATTCCCGAAGGTAATAAGCGATAAGATAAATCAAACAATAAAACATTTAAAAACAAACAAACTAAAAATGGTGAATATATATCGAGTCGGCCAAAAAAAAAGGGAGACCAGATTAGATTTCAATATTTTTTTCACACCCCACAACTAAGTACATTTCCTATACGGTGAGGGGATTTCAAAGAAAACTAATGAAAATTACAGATTTATTGAACATTTATTTATGCCACTGGAAATTCTCCATTTACACTACTACTGCATTGTATATGCAGCTAAAAAGTTACAAAGTACTCACATATGGTGCTACCTTGATGTTAAAAACTGCTCGATATGTTTACCACCAACTTCTACAACCTTTTTCAGTCTAGGACGGAACTCATCTATGGCTTTATTGATTTGTTCTTGTTGTAGCTCATCCCATTTTTTTCAGAAGAAGCTGTCGTAAATGAGCGACATTTCTTACTTTGACCCGATAAATTACACTGGTCAACAACAATTTTGGCACAAGGGTTTTGATGGGTGTTCTAAGTGTACTTTTTCATGCTGAATCTAAATATGAAATCAGATTTTTTCTATCAGGCTTAGTTTACTTGTGACGCTATGCTCATTTTTTCCTCATTTAGCATGATCACCGGATAAAAAAATAATAACATATTATATATAATTAAGTATATAACAATATTATAATATAAAACATTATAAAAATAATAAATATAATAATATATTATATTAATTAATATAACTATATAATAAAATATATTAATATTAATATATATGTTGTATTAATTTTTCTGTAAAATTAGTACAATTTATTCTCTTGGGGAGAAAGTTCTGATAATGCTGGCAGGATAAATTTGGTCGGAGCAGCAGACTGTGCAGGTTGAAACATGTTTGTACCTGTTCAGACATGAGCCTAGTTTCTGTGTGTAGAGCAGCTCGAAGTCAGTCTGCTTGTAAATGTCACAGTGTTAACAGCTAGTGTCTGTTGCTTCTTGTTAATTTTACACCAGTGTTGTATTCATATAGATGTTTTGTAATGCCGCGGAACTGTCTGAATCATCCTAATTCCTTTTGTTATGTATGTGGTGATCTAACTTTAAAATCCCAGAAACGTAACTTTACACCATTAGTAAAAAAATGCTATGAACTTTATTTCGGATGTAAAGTAGGCGATCAGGACAAGAGTTGGGCCCCTCACATTTGTTGTGTGACATGTGTAAGACTACTTACAGGATGGCTAAACGGTTCACGTCACATGCCATTTGCTATTCCAATGATTTGGAGGGAACCCAAAGATCACACAACAGACTGCTATTTCTGCCTGGTAAATACAAAGGGGATCACTTCAAAAACAAAGAGCCTTATGAAATACCCTAATCTTCCGTCTGCAATGAGACCAGTTCCCCACAGTGCTCAACTTCCAGTACCAAATCCTCCTGAACATGTAAGTTTAAGTGATGAGGAATCAAACGTAGTTGTAGCATATCACGAGGAAAAAGATGAAGACATTTCTGATCCAACATTCCAGGCTACCTGTTCCTCCAATGAACCACATTTACTGTCACAAGGAGATCTAAATGACCTAGTTCGTGATTTGAAATTATCTAAGAAGCAGGCTGAACTTTTAGGTTCAAGATTAAAGGGTTGGAATCTACTGCAACGTGACACTAAAGTTTGTTTTTTCCGCAGCCGCCATGATGAATTCAAAGAATGGTTCTCCCATGAAGATGGACTTGTGTTTTGTAAAGATGTTAATTCAGTCATGGGGGCTCTTGGTCATGAACATAACGTGGATGAGTTGCGATTGTTCATTGACTCCTCAAAAGTCAGCTTGAAAGCAGTCCTTCTTCACAACGGAAATAAATTTCCTTCTGTACCTATTGCACATGCTGCAAACATGAAAGAGTCATACGACAACATGAAGTTGCTTTTAGAAAAGTTTCAGTATCAGAAATATAAGTGGAATATCTGTGGAGATCTGAAGGTCATTGCACTTTTGCTAGGGTTGCAGCTAGGTTACACCAAGTACTGTTGTTTTTTATGTGAGTGGGACAGTAGGGACAAGCAAAACCACTACGTTAAGAAGGATTGGCCAAAACGCACCTCACTTGTTCCAGGCAAGAAAAATGTTGTGAATAGTTCACTTGTTGACCCTGAGAAAGTGTACCTTCCTCCTTTGCATATCAAGCTTGGACTTATGAAAAACTTTGTTAAAGCGATGGATAAAGCGCAAACAGGATTCACATACTTGAGAAATAAGTTTCCCCGGATCAGTGATGCCAAGATTAAAGAAGGCATTTTTGTAGGCCCTCAGATCAGAGAATTGTTAAGAGATGAGAGATTTGAAGGAGAGTTGAATGAAGTTGAGAAAGCTGCGTGGCAGAGTTTCAAAAGTGTCTGCACAAATTTTTTGGGAAATCACAAGGCCGAAAACTATCCTGAAATAGTAGATCTTCTTAAGTCTTACCAAGCAATGGGGTGCAATATGTCATTAAAGGTTCATTTCTTGGACTCTCACTTGGACTTTTTTCCGGAAAACCTGGGTGCGGTAAGCGACGAACATGGTGAGCGTTTTCATCAGGATATTTCTGCCATGGAAAACCGTTACCAAGGCAAATGGAGCCCCAGTATGCTGGCTGACTATTGCGGACTCTTAAGAGAGACATGCCTGAGGCAAAGCACAGCAGAAAATCAAAACAAGCTACTTTTTAAACTACAGGTATGTCTTTTCGATCATATTTTAATAAGTATGTAACTATATGGGTTTTTAAAAATTAAATTGCATGTCACACAAAAACCAGACCTGATAGAGAAATTTTACAAACTTATTTGGATTCAGCACAGAAAATACTATAAGAATAAGGTATTTTCATTCTTGGGACACGAAAAAAAAATTTTTTTGTTGCCCAGTGTTATCTATGACAAATTTTCCCAAAGACTGTAATCGACAGGATTTAAGTCAGGACTGCTTGGTGGCCAAATTTAATACCGCTACCTGGTATTCTTTTGATATCTCCTGTTTTATCGATTTTCTTGAGGAGCTTGTCTAAACCTCCTGCAGTTGCCTTACGTTAATTAAAATAGCTTTAAATATCAACTTGAACTTATGATTAGCAAGATTTTTCTGGAATATTCGCCATAAATCCAATTTCTCAGCTAAAATGCTAAAAAATGTCATACAAACCATAAACTTACCTAGTACTAACCTACTAAAATTTCATGGTGCTCTGTACCGTATTTGCCGAGATATGAAAGATTTAAAAGGTCTCCCCTTTTTTTTTTGCCGACCAGATATATATATATATATATATTAGTGGTGGACCGGATATCCACATCCGAATCCGCATCATTTTTAACATCCGCATCCGCACTTCTGACTGCGGATGTGATGCGGATATTACCTCTATTAAATTATGCAATTTACAATTAAATTAGCTTATAAAGTAGCTTATAAGGCCCAGTCATGCACATTTCATGTAAAGTATTAATTATTAATGAACAAACAAATATGTAAACCTCAAAATATAAATACCTGGTAACACAGAAAATTGAATGAAACTTGTTTCATTGAATTTTCTGTGGCTGAAACTCTTGAGAAAGTTATTATTTTTATCATAATGAAAACATTAATATTAATTTTAATTCTTATGCATTGCCTGCCATAATAGCAATATCACGAAACTTGAAAAATTATGTCATATATTCATAATTCTATATTATATTGATAGATTAACTAAATATCTGCATCCACATCCGCATATATTGAAATTAAAGATCCGCATCCGCAGATGTTAAAAAACTGACATCCGGTCCACCACATATATATATATATATATATATATATATATATATATATATATATGGAGTAGGGATAATCTTGAAATAGATTGCAGCGAAACGATTGTGGGAGGGACAAGGGAAAATATTTTGATATCATTTTCTGAAGTAAAGAGGTTAATTAAAGAGTTAAAGACTGGTTCTGCGTCAGGGGTAGATGACTTATCGAATGAGCACTTAAAATATGCAAATGACGTAGTATGTCTGCATATATCATTGCTCCTATCAGCCATGCTTGCTCATAGCTATATCCCTGCAGAGTTCATGAGGGTATATATCTTGCCCCTGGTCAAAAATAAGTACGGAGACATTCTGTCCAGCAATAATTACAGGCCTATTGCTGTCGCTTCATGCTTCTCGAAACTACTAGAAAAACTCCTGTTACTCCGATTAATTGATTTCCTAAGGACATCTCCTAATCAGTTTGGCTTTAAAAGGTCCCACTCAACTGACCTGTGTATCTATGTACTTAAAGAAACAATATCTAAATACATTGACAGTAATTCAACCATTTATAGCTGTTTCCTTGATATAAGTAAGGCATATGATAGGGTGAACCACAATATTTTATTTGCAAAACTAGAAGACAGGAAGGCTCCCATGTACATATTAAATTTATTGAAATTTTGGTATTCCCACCAATCTTTCACTGTTAGGTGGGGCAATGTACTATCCGAGTGTTTTGGCTCCTCTTGCCGGGTGAGACAAGGCTCCTTGCTCTCCCCTATGCTGTTTAATGTGTATATTGACGGATTAATTGCTTCACTTAATGAAGCAACATTAGGATGTTGTATAGATAACACAAGGATAAATAACTTAGTTTATGCCGATGATATGGTGTTAATAAGTCCCTCTGTTAAAGGTCTGGATCGGCTTCTAAATGTCTGCGAAGTGTATTCGCAGAAACATGATATTCTTTTTAATGTTACAAAAACTAAGGTTATGCAATTTCAGCCTAAAAGCTGTAATCAGCCAGCTGATATAAGGTTCAAAATGAATGGTGAAGTAATTGAGGAAGTACAAGAGTTTAAGTATTTGGGTTAAACTATTACCAGCTCTTTGAGTGATGACTCGGATATTAGAAAACAATCTCGAGGCCTGTGTGCTAAAGCGAATATGACCATAAGGAACTTTCGTTTATGTACAAGTGAAGCTAAAGACACTCTTTCGTACTTTCTGCAGTAATATATACGGTCAGCAACTCTGGGTGAATTATAAAAAAGGTTCTGGCAGAACCCTAAATTTGCTGTACAACAGGTCTTTTAGACTCACATAAATTACCCCCGAGATGCTCAGCTTCGCAAATGTTTGCTACCCGCAATGTCCCGAGCTTCCCGGAGGTAACAAGACGTGCTCAACACAGTCTAATGCAAAGAATTAAAAAATCAACCAACCCGATCATCCAAGCTATCCATGAGTCCTGCCATTTATCCTCTAAGCTATGGACTTCTTGGTACGAAAACGTCTGTCTGTAGCTCCACTTAACTTCGACAGTGCAGTATTAATTCTAATCAATTGTATATATTTCTATCCTTAGTATATGAACTGTCATTGTATTAATAATATTTGTCATATGGACTATAGTCTGCCAATAAACCTTTTCATTTTCATTTCATATATATTGTGTGTGTGTGTGTGTGTGGTGTGTGTGTGTGTATGTGTGTGTGTGTGTTTCAAAATATAAAATAAGAAATAAATTAATTTTAAATTTTGCACTCATCCATTGACTGAAACTGTTCAGCGTATCTTTTTCTCATTCCTGAAGGTAGTGAAACATTTCCTTGTTTGATAATAAAAACCCACTCTAATAGAGAGAGTTTATTTCCACAACAGTCTATTAGAGTGGGTTTTTATTATCATATTTTGACCTTCACGTAGAAAAGTGAAGTTTTTTGCATTTATTTCCTTGTTTCCTACTTTGTTTTTGGGTGACAGACAGCTGAATCAACACAAATCGTGGAAGAAATGTGTTTTGAGGTTTTGTGGCAGTTCCGTCTCGGGCAAGAATTAAACTTACTTTTATAAGCATTTTCTCTGGTGCACGCTAAATCTTTTTAATAAAATATAAATTTTTAAAGGTTTGATTAAAGCAGAGAAAAGGCTGATGAGTAAATCTTTTTAGTCGAAAGTCGGGGTAATTGATTCTTTTGAAAAGTGAAATGACTGCCCGAAGGAATTTTGGATTAGAATAGGAATAATTTCAGGCGGAATGAAGCTTAAATAATTTAATCCATTATCTAAATTTTATTTTTTTTAACACTCGTTTTAGTTTTTCCTAAAATTTAAATGGAGGTTTTTATTTTCGATTCACAATTTAGATGCATAATATTAATAGGGTATATTTTCATAGCTTTCTTTATCGCCAGTTCAGCAGTTAATAAAATGAAAATATTTGTTATAACATGGGTGTGTTGAACTAAAATATGACAATTACCTACCTTTATACGGAATTAGGGACTCTCCCTTTAGGTGACTATAGTGACAGTCTACCATTTTATTTTTCACTAGCGGAGAACCCGCCCTTCCTGCGGGTGGCAAAAATATCCTAGCCGACGGTGGAATATTTTTTGTAGTTCGAAGACTGTTATTAGTTAGGTTAATTGAATGCCCGGTTAGGTTAATTGTACGCCCTTGACGATTGGTTAGGTTAAGTCGTGATAGTTTCGTTAGTTTTAACGAAAATATCACGACTTAACCTAACCAATTGTCAAGGGCGTACAGTTGACCCCCCCAACACACACACACGGGCGTCCTTTTATTATTATAGATAGACTTTTTAAAATTATAATTAAAAGTAGAATTCATTACGCCTTTTTCTAATGCATTAAAATACAAATATCGCCCATATATATATATATATATATATATATATATATATATATATATATCAAGAATCTTCTCTTTTCGAGCGTGACCGACTGACAGACATTCCTGGGTGTTTATATTAATAATTAAGTGAGTAATATTTGGCACCTGTTGATACAGTACCCAAGTAAAGAAAATTGTAACTGATTTTTAAAGTGTTTCTCTGAAACAATAAAGGAATGCATGCATTCCTCATCGCCAGAATCCTTCATCACATTAATTTTATTGATCTGTCCCCTGTAGAACAAATATTTCCAGCAACATAATTACATGCGATGGTTATATTCTGTTGCTTTCATGGCAACGTAAATGCCGCATGGCATGAGTTGGAGTCAATTTCTCTCTCTCTCTCTCTCTCTCTCTCTCTCTCTCTCTCTCTCTCTCTCTCTCTCTTAAATGATAACCCAACTCGCAACAATGGTTGGAAGTTGGATTTGAAACGGTTTAGGACTAGTGTGTGTGGAAATTACTTTACGTATAAGATCTGTGACACGTGGAACAGTTTACCTTCAGAAGTTGTGAACAGTTCCTCTGTGGATCATTTCAAGAAAAGGT
Organism: Bathynomus jamesi; assembly: GCA_023014485.1. Taxonomy (NCBI): domain Eukaryota; kingdom Metazoa; phylum Arthropoda; class Malacostraca; order Isopoda; family Cirolanidae; genus Bathynomus; species Bathynomus jamesi. The sequence continues at coordinate 181,572 of JAJOZX010004978.1, read as the reverse complement.
TAGACCAAATCTTGCACACTATTTGAGTGTGTAGAAAATTTTCCCTGGCACCCGTTGCCATTGGTACCTCCTCGGTATGGGCCGCAAGGTCTTTTGAGGTACTTCTTTTCCTTGTAAATCTCTCTCTCTCTCTCTCTCTCTCAGCAGTTAGTCCTCTTCCCCCAGCAGTCAGTCCTCCTCCGACAGTAGTTCATCCTACTCCCCCAATAGTTGATTCACCTGCTTTGGGAAACGACTCAGGCCAGTTAGGAGAAACAACAACTTAAAATCTCTTAAAACTAGATTTTGTCTGACAAACCTGTTAGATTTTTTCCATAATATGCGTACTCAATACAATGCAATTAGGGCAATAGATATAATGTATCTCGACTTTCAAAAAGCCTTTGACAAGGTCCCTCAGGCGAGATTGATGGCTAAAGTCAGAGGACTAGGAATCACTGAGCTCGTTTCCAAATGGATTTGAGATTGGTTGAAAGATAGAAAGCAGAGAATGGGCTGGAATGGGCGCCAGTCTCCAGTGGTGTCCCTCAGGGTTCCGTTCTGGGTCCTTTACTTTTTGACGATTACACTCTCTTGGGAAGGAACTTGAATGAGACAGATCTAGAGAAAGACTTAGGAGTCTATATCAGTAATGATCTCAAACCGTCGAAGCACTGTGCAGAAGTCGAAAAGAGGGCCTTAAAAATATTAGGTTATATTAAAAGACAGTTCCAGTTTAGAAACAAAGAAACTAATTTCTCTTTATAATTCACTAGTCAGACCTCAACTCGAATATTGTTCGCAGTTTTGGTCTAGGTCCCTTAGGAAACATATAGAAAGGTTAGAAAGGGTACGCCTAAATATGTTTACCTTAGAGACGAGGAGGTTGCGCAGTCAACTTATTCAAGTCTTCAAGATGCTCAATGGAATAGACTAGGTAGACTACAGGAACGTATTCTCACTTAATGCCAATCCGACAAGAAATAATGGGTTTAAACTGGAACTAAAGACATTTAGGACCTCTGTCTGCGGCAATTTCTTTTCCTATAAAATAGTTAATATCTGGAACCAACTTCCCTCAGAGATTGTTTCAAGCCAAAGTGTAAATTTGTTTAAAAATAGGCTGGACAAAGTACTGAATACTCTCATGGTTTAAGACTAAAACATAACGTAACTCTGCAGGAGTTCGCCTGCGCAGTGCCTCTGTGTGCATGCGCAATTATAGAGCTATCTTATACTATATTCTCCCTCTGGCAGGGAGGGAGCGGAGGGTTGGGAGAGAGCCTTATACTTTTCTATCCAGTTTTCTACTACTGCTCGAATAGTTGAAAGGAAAATGAACTTGTTTAATAACAGGAACCTCGCAGTGTGGACCGGAAGGTCTTTGAGGCTTCCTCTTGTTCTTGTAACTCTTTGTAACTCTCTCTCTCTCTCTCTCTCTCTCTCTCTTTCTTATCAATCATTCATCCTTAACATTCCTTTATACATACTCATCCTTCACAAAATAAATCATGCATATATAAACAACATGGAAAAACTACAGAATAACAACAATAACCAGAGAAGCTTGATTCACTAGGTCAAACCGAAGAAAGCAAGGATCCTTCACTAGATTTAAACCATGAAACTAATCTTTGCAAAATTAATCCCCTTAATTCTATGCATATGTACCTGCACATTAGGCCGGGTCGAAAATGGTAATTTTTTTTTATTTCTTAAAAAGTACACGATGTGAGAAGTTTCATTTTATCATCTTAAAATATTAAAATATCAAGCATGTGCTACCCCTGCTGCCCCTAGCACATAATCCCTCCCTTTTTTGCCCTCATATTTGCATATACAGGGTGTACATAAAGTCAGGATCTATTTTTGTGAAGCACTTGGAAATTATATGGAATTCAATCATAAAATGATAAAGTGGTAACATTTATTAAATAATTAAGAGTAGGATTCGACGTGACGCCCATCAGTATCCCTGCACAGCTCAAATCGTTCCGCAGCATTTCTAAACACATTCTGGAGCATTTGTGGGGTTATGTTATCTGCAGCAGTTCGTAAGTTTTCAAGACTCGTAATCTTCGTCTGATAGACGTGTGATTTGATAAAGCCCCATGCAAAGAAATCTAAAGGGGTTAAATCTGGTGATCTCGCTGGCCAAGGTCTGTTGCTTCCGCGTCCGATCCAGCGATTTGGAAAACGTCCATTTAGATAATCCTGAACAATTTTGGCATAGTGACAAGGAGCACCATCATGTTGATAGACGACGGTACTAACAATCCTATCCCCAATCAGCTGAGGTTCAAGGAATTGCTGCAACATGTCCAGATAAATAAGCCCCGTAACTGTAGCTTCAGCAAAAAAAAAGGACCATAAACCTTAGATTTTGTTAAACCCATCCAGACATTAACTTTAGGTGAGTCTCTTTCCCAATTTTGGACGAAATCACTCGGTCTTTCATCTGCCCAAATTCGACAGTTATGGCGATTTACTTTTCCACACGTATGGAAAGTGGCTTCATCACTAAAGAGAATGTTGTCCATTAAATTATCACTCCAGATTTGTTCTACGAGATCAGCACACACAGCACTTCGTCGAGGAAAATCTTCCTCATGTAAATCATGTAAAACCTGCAAATGATAGCTTTTCTTCTGCAAATTAACTTTCAGAATTTTGTGCACAGATGACGTCGGGAGGCCGAGTCTGTGTGATGCAGCACGAACGGACGTACGTGGCTCCTCAGTGATAATTCCGCGGACTGCATTCACGGTAAGATCTGACATACACGGTCGTCCTGATCTTGCTTCATCATTTACAGATCCCGTTCGTTTAAATTTGTTCACCAATTTTCGTATTGTCTTGTCTATTGGCCCCGGCTTATGAAATCTCCTTCTAAACTTCCCTCTGATGTCATTGTATTTCTTTCCCTCGATTCGCCAAATTACTATTGCCACACGCTCTTCTGTATTCATTCTAAGGGCTTCTGAAAAGAAAAATAGAAAAAAATAATTATTTCACAAAAATAGATCCTGACTTTATGTACACCCTGTATTTAAATGAGAAACAATGTTATTTTTTAAAAAGTACACTCTGCTGTGAGAAGGGTTTTTTTATCACTTTAACAAAATATTTAAAAAATCAAGCATGTGCTACCTTACTACCCGTATCACATGCCCCTCCTCCCTTTTTTACCTTCATATTTTCATATGTTTAATGTTGTTATATGTTACATGATAAGTTGTTTGTTTAATGCTTGATATTTTTGTTTCAGATAAACAGAAATAATTTTTCAGATCAATAGAAATAATTTGCATTTGCTTTAATTATAATTTGAATTATCATAAAATATAAATTACATATAATTTTGATTTTACTTCTGAATATAAACTATGACTACTAGAAGCAAGTGCTCAAATGCAGCCTTTGGATATCCTACGAAATTCCCAGCAGCCATGACTCCTTCAAAAGCAGATGTTGTGAGACACTACCTTTTTGTGCGCCGTCATGAAGAAACTAAATCAAAAGGATCAGCAACTGCTAATGATTGTTACAGGGTTGTTGTAAAAGATATTGAAAACATTTGGATGAAATTTTCTTTTCCTACGATTAACACCAAAGGTATCTATCTTAAAGTCAGTCGACTAATAGAAGAAGCCTCAAAATTGAACAAGGTGCCGTTACATCGAAGAAATGAAAGTTTTGCCTTAAAAGTAGCTCAGTATGATGAAATGTTTGATATATCCTCTTGTGAATGCTATGATAAGGGAATTGATAGGAAATCTTGCAGGTGTAAGGGTAAAATACCAATGGCAGAATGGGAATCTTTTGTGGGTCAAAAACAAATAAAATATCAGTTAGGACCAATTGATCGCATAGCTAGTTCAACAAAGAAGAGATCTTTAGCAAGAGCCCAAGAAGTACAAAACCGTCAACTAAAAGCACAAGGGGAAATGACTGAAGCCACCAATGTTTTGCCATCGGGATTTATAGAAAATACCGAAGAAGACATGGATGTAGATTCAGAGAGTCAGGTTGTAGATTATGAGGCCGATTTAAAATTGACTGAGAATATTCAGAACAGGCACTCCTATAAAAACCTAGCATTAACAGCAGATCGTTATCGTGTAAGATGTAGAGCTGCAGCTGTAATAATCGATGCAGCTTTAAAATATATGGGGATCATTAACCACACCAACATGCTTGACAGAAAGAAATTAGAAAGAGAAAGAAATCGCATGGGTGAAACAAATACGTTTAGGTCTAAATCCGAAAATCTGAAGATAGAGTGTCTTGGATTTGATGGAAGGAAAGATAACACATTAACTAAAAGTGCAAAGATAAAAGAAGAACACTATGTTACTGTGAAAGAACCTGGAAGCATCTATGTAGACCATGTCACACCAGATAATGGAACTGCTTGCTGCATAGCAGAAGAGTTGATAACTATTATTACAGACTCGAACAGCAGAGATACTATCAAAGCTTTACTGTGTGATGGTTGTGTTTGCTTCGAAATTCAGATGAACAACATACGGTAGATCAATCATAGAACCAGTATTAAAGAAAAATGCCTACTTTGCCCACCCAGAAAATATACTCATATCAATGGTAACTGACAAGAGACTAGAAATTAGGGAGCAAGCTATTCAGAAAATCATCTTTTCAAGAACAGGATTTTCAGTACCAGAAACTTTGAGTTGCCTCGAATCTTCAATTTCCAATCTACTGACCACACCGAGATGATCGATTGGCAAAAAGAGATCATTACTCCTCCACCGCTGCTAAACAATTTTAGCAACGATGAGCTACTACAGGCTCGATGTAAGCCACTGGAGATAGCTTCTTTTCCATGCCACAGTCAAAGTGTGGAAAGGGCAGTAAACCTCGTAGCAAAGGCATGTCAGGAAAGAATAGGATATGACAACCGTCAAAAGTTTATCTTAAAGTCATTAGAATCAAGGCGAAAACTGCCCAAGTTTGAATGGAAGGCCCAATGAAATGAGTAAGAAACATGAAATAAAATTTCCTAATGATATTGAAAATTTCTTCCCTTTTGATGTGATAAGGAACAATGAAAAAGTGAATTGAATTTTAGCACATTTATTATGCCTCTAATTTTTTCTTCTGAATATATTGTTGTACTTAATTAATTTTCCTAATACTGTACATTATTAAATAAAATATTATACGTTAATAAAGATTTATGTCATCAAAAAACCTGAATGTAGAGTAAGTCTCGTATAAATGGAATATTCTGCAATATAGGTCAAAAAGTGAAAAATTGTGCCAGGGGTAGGAGGCTTTAAACAGCGAAAATAATTTATGAGGAGGTTCCTGTGTTCCATTCAAACCCCTCACAATATGTACCTTTTCAATATAAAATTTCGACCCGGCCTACTGCACATCCCTTTAAACCAGTTTCGAAATTATTTTTACATGTAAAAATGCCATTAATTCCGAAAAGTCCTTTCAATGCACTTTTATTTGTTTTTACATGGAAAACAAAATTTTTTAATTAGTTCTTAGAAATACATCACACAGATCAAACTCTATGAATCTTTCCACTCTTCAGCGGGCGATGTAGACGCTGGAGGTAGGGGCATGTTAAGGGCAGGGCACTTAGGGCTCGCGCCCTGGGCCCCGCACTTTAGAGAAGAGACACTGCTTATTATATAAAAATAGATCAGATTTGGTGTCATTAGATACAGGTTTTTGAAAAGTGGAAACACATCGAGAAAAAACTGAAAATGGTTAGAAAATAGCATTATTATTGCACTTTTATTTCTGCATGTAGGTAATAACTGATCCTGCTGATGAATTGCTGTTTTTACACTTTACACTGATTTCCTCCATGTTTTTTTTATTTTCCTTACTTGATTATCCTTTCAAGTTTCAACACTATTTCTTACGTATAACTACAGTATTATTGCCTTTTGTGTATTTACATTGGCGCAGAATTTTCCTAACAAGTTAACTGCCATTTCGCAACTCCGAGTCTCGCCCATAGCACCATAGAGGGGTAGGCCTAAAGATCCGAATGCTTCCAGCGTTCAGTTTTTGATTTGTCGCTGTGAGGGGAAGGTACGTCGTACGTGTTGTGTTTTTGTGTATGTGTGTATTTTTCTATGGAATGTCAACATAAAAAGCTTGATACATATGGTACATCTACATGGGCTAGGTGCTTTTAAGATGGGAAGATCGCCTTTCGTCTTTGTTTTGCAATAAATCGCTAATTATTTTAATTGTTTGGTACAAGAAACCTTGCATTTATTCATATTACCAACTATTTCTTATTTCCTGCCATGTTATTGTAACTAAAATATATATACTATTGGTATAACTTTTACAATTTTTTTCACATATTGTTCATACTGTCGACCTTATTTTTTGTAGGAAGGAGATATTTAAAACAGATGAGTCCACCACACTGTATGTCATGATTAACCCTGTAAATTGTAGTATGCATTTATATTCATATATTGTTATGGTTTCCATGTGTGTTCACGGAACCAATGGGCCCCGCAACTCATCTGTTGCCCTAGGCCCCGCGGTAGCTAAACGCGCCCCTGGCTAGAGGAGCCAATTTCGTAAGAACAAAAGCGTAATTAATAGAGTGCATCAGTAGAAATGGAACCGACCTTAGTATCCATTCCAACAGGTTACATTCGGCACCCATTTTCCCTCAAACAGAGGTGGGTGGGCGTGAACTCCTAGAGCCATCTGAACACGAACAACCACATAATAGGTGGCCGGCCCAACACCAACCACGGCGACGGTGGGAGTTAAACCCGGGCCAAAGCAACCTCATATATATATAAATATATATATATATATAAGGTATGCTAAAAGTAACCCATAAAAAATGCTTACGAACTCTCACAAACAATGATAAAAGACAATCTCATACGCAGCAGTGAAAATCTTGAGCTTCACATTTATACTGTGATATACGGGGCTCCAATAAACTTTAGCCCCCCCCCCATGGCCTAAACCATTAGAGGTACAGTAAAACTAAACATACCTTACAAAAGAGAATTTAATCCTGCATTTAATGAGAAACAATTAAAACTTGGTGTTCCCGCCATTGGATTCCAAGACAGCCTGAATTCGCTTTGGGTAGCTTGCCAAAAGTGACGTGAATAGATGTTGATCATTACGCAAATTTGCTAAAACAGTTTCAATGTGTTGCGTCATTGTATCCTTCGAAAATCGATTTGCTGCAGGTTCTTGAAACAAGAGACATTGAACCTTGTCCTTTATAACTGATACAATGTGTTCACAGACGTTCAGGTCAGGAGAATTTCCTGGCCATTCTTCATTTCCAAAGAAATCGATCTCATGGTTCCGCAACAACTGTTGAGTGGCTAATGCCTTAAAGCAGGGGGCCTTATCCTGCAGAAGTGTGACCCGATCGACATCCATAACATTGTTTGGGTTTCTTAGAAAAGGAATGACATGCTGGGATAGAATAATATCACGAAAATACTGTCCATCCCAACTCTGACCATTTGGCATCAGCACCAACATGAGCTTCTTTGCAGTGAACAAAACAAACACACCAACACAGTCTGGACTTTTTAATAATTCGCGATAATGTTCATTGTCATCGATTTCATCTGGTGTTGTGGCCCACACTCGATCATTTTGGTAGTTAGGCTGGCGTGTTACATAAACAAAAAATTCATCGGAGACAGCTAAATGCATGAAATCATCCACATCCCAATCTTCAAGATAATGGGCAAACCACATTCTGTCATCGATGTTAAGTTGAATTTTTCTTGGCTTCGGAAGTTCATGCTAAGGCTTCAAATCTTGCCTATGACGGTACAGTCGAATGATCTCACCACTAACGATCTTTCCTCTCAACGCTTCGATCTCTCTAGAAAGTTTAGCACAGCTGTTTTTCCGCTTACGCGTACCGCTTTCAATGATGTCCTTTGTTTCCTGAGAGAGTGGCAAATTTGGGCGCCCAGATTTGGTTGTATCCATTTCACATTCATCCAAAGTTTTATTCCAATTTCTTTTGACGAAGTTCTCACTTCTTCGCAACTTTTTGGCAACCCATGAACGTGTTATAAAGGTGGCTCCAGCATCACGAGCTTCCCGAAATGTTAATGCTTGTATGCGATCTACCACAAGTTGCTTCTCCGAATCACCAATTAATTGAGAAGCCATTATATTATCACTTTATCAGCTAGAGTAATTTTAATACCTGCAATAAATAAAGAATTTTATATATTTTTATAATCACTAAAAACTATTTCGATATAAGTACACATGTAAGCTGTAAATGGGGGGGCTAAGGTTTTTTGGAACCCCTTATATATACTGCTACTCGCCCTCCGGGCTGGTAGCAGTATAATGGGGAGAGGGGGTGGGGTAATTGGGGGAATGGGGGTGGGGGTAATGGGGAGAGGGGTGGGGGTAATGGCTTTTTTACTTTTGCGTGTGGGGGTAATGGGGGAGTGGGGATGGGAGGGTAATGGAGTAGAGGGGTGGGGGTAATTGGGGTAATGGCGTTTTTTTAATTTTGTAGCTTAGCCACTTCTTCCTATGAGGGCTTCATATAATATAATTTTAAATCTACAACCAATAAAAAAAATGAAGTAGCCACTTCTTCCTATGAGGGCCTCATATAATATAATAAAAAATGATGGGGAGAGGGGGCGGGGTAATTGGGGGAGTGGGGGTGGGGGTAATGGGGAGAGGGGGCGGGGTAATTGGGGGAGTGGTGGTGGGGGTAATGGGGAGAGGGGTGGGGGTAATGGGGGTAATGGCTTTTTACTTTTGTGTGTGGGGGTAATGGGGGACTGGGGATGGGAGGGTAATGGAGTAGAGGGGTGGGGGTAATTGGGGTAATGGATTTTTTTTTAATTTTGTAGCTTGTAGCTTGTAGCTTCTTCCTATGACGGCTTCACATAATATAATTTTAAATCTACAACCAATAAAAAAAAAAATGAAGTGGCCACTTCTTCGTATGAGGGCCTCATATAATATAATAAAAAAAATACAAGACGTGAAAAAAAAAATTCTTTTTCTCTACATTTGTGATTGATTGGATAGCCCGAAAGGACTCACAATTTAATTGGGATATTAAGCTCCATTCTTTCACCGATTTGCAGTTACGATTCATTACAATTTTTGTAATCATATTATTTTATAAAGTATGACAAAAAATAAACGATAAAGTTAGACTCCAAGTGAACCATTTTCCGATATGTTAGAGGGGAAAAAGCATTCCATCATATTATAGTATTCAACAAACGCGATACTCTCTTCTTATTTGTGGATCATAAAAAATTGATGTATATTTAAACGATGGTGCTTCTAATTGTACCATCCAGTGATATGCCATATATATGAGATAGATGTGATATGCCATACTTTTATCGCTTAGCCACTTCTTCCTATGAGGGCTTCATATAATATAATTTTAAATCTACAACCAATAAAAAAAAATGAAGTAGTGAAAATAAAATCCGGAGGGCGATAGCGAGCGATAGCGAGCTACCGCTTGTAAACTAACTATTGGTATCAGTATATATAAAGTTGCTAATAATAGAAACTATAATTCGGCCATTCACAGGGCGATTACTTGGCATCAAACCAACCATAATCATAATACAAGGCTTTCCAATGATTTTAATTTGTTTATGCAGGAAGGAGGGGGCAAGGGCAAGCGCCCGCAAAAAGGCCCCCCCCCCAATATAAGAAGTAGGGAGCCAGAATTAAGATCTCTGAGGCCCACGATGCCAGTTTTTTCTTTTTTTAATAAATTTTGAAAAGATTGTGTAGTGTGTAAAATGCATGTATGTGTAGTGAAGAAGAGAGGGAGAAATGTGTTTGAGAGCATGCTGGACTGCTCACAGGGTAGATGAGACACGGTAAAAAGATCAGCTGAAGAGGACAGTGACAGGAGAAATGGGAGTTCCAGCACTCCCTGTCTCCTGCCTAACGTCCTCCCCGAAGTACTTCCCTGGTCCAGTAATGTCTACACTCTCCTCCTAATGCGCAAAATAAATTATTCAATGCAAATTGCAGGAAATGTTCTATCCTGGAAAGGAATTGACATCTGTATCTATATACCAGTGGTGCCCAACTTAATTTTCAAATGGGCAACATTGCACATTTACGCAGCAGTGGTGGGCGCCACATAAAATTCACTACTTGTCAATTTAACGGGAAGACTGTTCCTTTTTTGTCAGACGATAGCTTGTCAGTATTGGGTGCTAAGTTCAAAACACCAAGTCTGATGGCTGCGTGATGTGTATCTGTCAGTCGTGCTCGTAACTTGGATTTGGTACATTTCATCCTCGAAAATGTTGCCTCACAAATGGAGGAGCTTCCGAAATGTGACATAAATTTCCGAGCAAATTTTAAAAGGCCTGAGAATTGTTCCGTTGATAAGGACTTATAGAACTTCACCAAATCACCCTCCTTAAATTTGTCCTTCAACACACTGTTACACTGCAGTTCAATACTTCCATTTTAGATCGATTTTTACGTCATTCAGATCGACTACAAAAAGGTTTTCAAATAAACGAATCTCGCTGACATGCGTGGAGAAATCCTTAAATCTCCTGCTGGGATTAAGTTGGGCCAGAAGAAATGGTTTGGCAGGCCGGGTCAGGCGTACGGGCCGTATGTTGGGAACTAGGGCATATCATACTCTGGGTTCAGGGTTGAAATTTTGGAAAAGCAAAGTGGCTAATATGTATTCCTATGTAAAAATTAACTCTAAGATGGGTTTATTATTTGCAACTTTTCCGAAAAATCTCATTTTCATGGTCAAAATCGCGATTTTCTGATTTGAAGGCTGCCTAACGCAGCCTCAGGGCACCCAAACCAAAGCGCGCAGCTGTTCTGCATATGATTTAGTCTAAAAGCTGCTTTTCTGACCTCATCCTTGCTTTCTTGCGTGTTTCAACACCTCTGGGTGCTAAAAAAATGTTTAGATTTCACGTAAAACTTAAGAATTTTAAGTTTTCTTTAAAGAATAGGCGCGGCTCACCAGCTCTACTCTGATCGAGTAGCGGGAGACTTGCCACCTCCACGTGGCCTCATAAGATCTTATATTATGATCTTATGAGGACTTTCAGCTCTTATGAGCATTAACGATGGCTTCAGCCTCTTCATCAGCCACTCGAAACTGAAAAGCTCTTAAGTATGTACTGCTTCGATCTGAAAACTGGGAGCATTTCTCGATGGTCTATCCTGGCTCTCACCCACCCATCTCTCCTCTCGTGACCGTACACAGCTTGGGAAGCAGTTGAGACTTCCTGTACAGCTCTCTCGCAGGACTGAGTATGAACAGAGAAAGCGTCCACTTTGAGTGGAGTTTTCCTGAGATCCACGAGCTCAGTCAAGGTCATCTTGCAGGTGAAAATAGGCTCGTAAATATTCTCTGATTCCCAGTTGATGAGATCCTCAGGTGAAGTGGCTTGCAGATTGACTTTGGGATTTTTATGGGGCCTCACTGTCGTATCACCAAAGTCTCTTCCTTCTCTGATTTTCTCTATCTGGCTCACAGCAAAAGCTCTCTGATGCTCATCATCACTGCACAGGAATGAAGCCAGGATGTTCTCAGGATGTGCGTGGTAAGCTCCTCTTATCACTGCAGCAGAGATGATGTTCCTGACCTCGGTAGTCTGGTTCCTCAGCAGCCTCAGGCTTGAAAAAACGTGTGCAGGACCAAATTTGAGGTGGTGCTTCACTTTGATGTCGTAGTACATTTTGAAATAGAAGTTAAGGCAGAACTTCACGAGGACCTCGAGCCTCCTCAACACCTCCCCCTTCAGTCCGTGCTCCCTCATCCATAACAGCAAGCTGGCCTGTGCAGTAGTGAGCCACCTGGATTGGTTCAGAGGTCCGCACTTGAGACCAGCCAACTGTGGACTGAGACTTCCAGACTTGATGGCTTTGATCAGAAGATAGCAGTTGTGCTGGTCTGTGGAGAGAGATTTGACTATCTCTACTGGCAGCTCTATGAATCTTCAGTTCCTTCCACTGGTTTGAAGTTGAAGTTGACCTCAAGTTCATTCACTTTCTCAAGAAGTTTTCCAATAGGCCCACTGAAGCCTGACCGGGGAGTTACAGGGCCGTCCAGCTTGATGATTAAGTGCCTCAGGGGGAGCTCGTTCACATGGAGCTGACAGATCATCCAGTGACACTTGCGACCTAGCATCTTCTCCATTAGGGCTATGGCGCCTCCAGACCACCCCGTGTTGGTGTTGGTAGAGTCTCCTCCAATCATTACAAGGCTCTCGTCAGCTCCGTGATCCAGAAGCCATTCATGCAGGCCCTGAGCGATCTTATGAGCAGGCTTTTCTCCTTCCTCAGATTCCTCAGTAGTGAAATGGAAGAGGTACTTTCCTTGAGGCTCCCACGTGATAGTGTAATGCTCCTCGATCACTTTGCCAGGATGAAATCTCCCTGTCACTTCGTCATATTTCAACACCTTTGTGTTCCTATCCTGCTTGTCATCAAAGAATATCCCGAGTTCTTCTCCTCCTCTGACCTCTGCGTGAGAGCTTCAACTGATGAAGCCATTACTTCCTCCTGGCCCTCCAGACTTTCATGCCATCTATGGCCAAGTAAGCCTCGTCTTTGGAAAGATGACCGGCCTTGATGAGGTCGTTCAGGAAGCCAGTGGCAACTGCAGCTGCCGGAACATTTGCCATCCTGTACCATAGGAGCTTCAGTAGGCTCAGCATCGCCAGAGGCTTCTTTTGCAGCTTCTTCCAAGTTTGGCTCTTCGTCCTCCTCAAAGTCTTTCATGAGAAGCTCCTCATTAGTAGCCTCGTCTTTCTTCTTCACTCTCTGGTAGTACAGACACTGAAGGTCCAGTTTAGGAATCTTCACCTCCAAAGGACAGTTACAGTTCACATGGGCCTTGAGGGAGCATCCTGAGCATCCACTCCCCTCTGAGCCGCACAAGAAGATCTGATGCTTGCAAACGCAGACTTCATAGAGTTTATCCAGATCAGCCATACTCTTCTCCTAGGTAGCAGACTTAACTCTCCCGTTCACAACGTTTGTCATCTTCTTCCATTTCAACAAGATCTTATATACGGGCAATTTTTCCGTGATTGTCACAGGCGGGGAGAACTTTACATTCGACTTCCTCCACTGAGTCATTACGAGTGAAGCCGGCTCGTCAGTGATCTCTCGGATAGGGTATTTAGACCTTTGGATGTCATGAATGAGGAACTTTTCCTCCTGCAGACGAATCTCTCTCTGAAGAACGGCTCTCCAAGTCGGCACCTCGCTGGGAATGAACTCCTTCCCCGGGCCCACAACATCCGAGAGCTTTGAACCTGACATTTTCCTGGTTTTGGGGGCAGATTCGGCCATCACGTCTAGTCGGTGCTTATTCTCGCTGTCCAATCTGTAACAAATTCATATCAGTATGTTTAGTGTTCTTTCGCCATAAATATAGACAAGGAATATAATTTTTGGTTGTAATCAGGGTTGCCAACCGGCATTTTTAATTACCAAATTAACCTAAATTTTGTAATGAATATTTATTTTGGTAATAGAAAACTGAATTTGGCATTGCAAATTTAATTTAAAATTCGTGATAATGGTGTAAATAAGCTTAACCCTTTGTCATTCAGTACCATTTAATTTTAGCGTAAGTTCATTTTTTTACTTGAAATACTGTATGCAGAGGAGGTGTATATAAGCATTTTTAGCAATCTTTTTTTTGTAAGAACATTTCTAAATGAAATAATTTATGTGTCCATTAGTCAACAAAGGTCTAATAAGGTAATTAGTGGGTGGTAGTTTACTCTCTCTCTCTCTCTCTCTCTCTCTCTTCTCTCTCTCTATTATATATATTATATATATATATATAATATATTATATATATATATATATATTCACAGTTATTAAAAATATTACTTAAACAAAGTAAACAGGGAGCTTCCTTAATACTTCTAGAATGAAATTATAGTCAAAACAAATATAATGATGGTGATTAAACTCAGGAAAATTACAAAAAACACTTACCGAAAAAAATGGCGTTCACTCACTTCTACTTCACAATTATAACTGGCGTAATTGCTCAGAGCCATCTATTGAGAGAATGTTGAACTTCGCCTTCTGCGTCCAAATGGTTACAAAGATTCAAATGGAGTAGATTTTTTTCTTATGTATGTATGTATTAAACCTGTGTAAGAGTTAAGCAAAGTTAATGTGTCTAAATGGCAAAAAATTACGCCAAAGGGTTAAAAATATGAGGTTGTGTTCAATTGAATATTCGATATTTCATCATAGAACAGAAAACCGCAATTTTGAACATGATAACGCGATTTTTGGGAAAAGTTGCAGAAAAGAAACCCCTCTTAGAATTAAATTTTACATAAAAATACATATTAGCCAGAGTGAAATTAGGACTCGAAAAAGTATGATATGTCGTATTGGGCACCCCTGCTCGATACCTATAAATGTCAGACAAGCACCGTCACTGATTTTGTTTCGTAAATCACTACAGCAACACTTTATTAACTCCTATTAATGTACAACATCTCAGTTGCACACACACACACACACACACACACACACACACACATATATATATTATATATATATATATATATATATATATATGGTATATACAGTATGTGCGTGTGTGTTTGCATGTAAGTATGTACGTATATATATATATATGTGTGTGTGTGTGTGTGTGTGTATACAGTATGGTGGGCAAGCCAGCCCATTCCCCAACCGGTCCCAAGCCCGACTAAAAGAGGAGGGTTGGCGTCAGGAAGGGCATCCGGCCGTAAAATTTACTGCCAAAACCATAGAGGATGGCATGCGGACCAAAAAAGGATCAAGAGAGAAAACTGGCATGGTATGGGCATGTAATGAGAAGGGACGAGAACTACGTTGGGAGGAGGGTGTTATCTATGGAAGTGCCAGGGAGGAAGAAGAAAGGAAGACAGAGGATGAGGTGGAGAGATCGCATCATGATGGACATGAGCGAGAAGAGCCTAACGGAGGAGATGGCGCAGAATAGGGCGGAGTGGAGAAGTATCCGCACCGCGACCCCATATAAATGGGACTAATAATGCTGCAGGAGAAGAAGATATACAGTATATATATATATATTTATTATTTATTTATATATATATATATATATATATATATGTGTGTGTGTGTGTGTGTGTGCGTGTACATTAGGGTGTGTCACTTTTGGATTTTTTTTTTAAAGTTATGGTGCTTGCCTCTTATATTGTGACAAATTGACCAGACACCAGGAATAAACAAAATAAGCCCCCTATTCACACAAAAAATGGTGATTTTTGGAGATATTTTTGGTCATAGTTTCCTTACTAATCATCGTATTTCAAAAGTTTTGCCACCAAAATGTAGAGAATAATAATGCGCTTCAATCTGAATAGTTTTTTTTATTAACCTTTGAGTTAAATTTATTAAATGTTTTATATCTCTGGTCATTTTGATGCATTTTCTAAGAGAAAAATGCTGCTGTTTTATATCTTTGGAAGATCTGAACTACAATAAAATATTATCTTATATACTTTGGATATCACCGCCATCCATAGAGCATCATCCCAATGCAGCTCTGCGGCGATGGGCTTTGAAAATGTAAATCAGAAAAGCAGATGGGCTTAAATGAGCAACACTTTTTTGGTTTAGAAATTCAAAGTGGGAACAACTTTGCACATGTTTAGAAGATTAAAATTAGTAAATTTTGCAAAAAAAAAAAAAATGACAACTGTAGACTTAAATATTTATTAATCTAAAAAAATATGCAAAGCCTCCATCGTTTTTTTTTTATTTTTTATTTTGAAATACAAACAAAACAATTTTAATCAAATCGAAACAAAGTGCTATTCTTCAAATTATAATGAAAAATTGTAAAAGAAATGAAATTATAAATGGAAAGAAATTACAGATTCAAGAGACCTTGTTTAGAAAACTTCAGGAAAACACGCCTGTTTTCCTCTACAACTTGAAGCAATGCCTGAAATTCACCTTCATCCCTACAAGAGCCATGAAAATCCTGCAAAAGTTTGATACCCCTTTCTACAGTGTCATTAACAACCTTAGTTGAAGAGAGTATTTTCTTCATCCGTTGAAAATCATTGTTGCTGTCCCACGTTACAGCTGGAATCCTTATCCAATCTCCCGTTGAACCAAACACTGAATACAAACCATGAGTTTGGACCAACTAATTGCTGAATTTTAATTCGTTCTTTTAGGATAGGAAATATCGGCTTACCCTGTTTGAATTCTGGTGGCTGATTGAAAGAGGAAAGTTTTTTGGCCACCTTGTCCTTTTCACTATGAGGTAAATCTCCAAAGAGAGAAAGGGTTATAAGTTCTTCAGACAGGTACCAGTAATGACCTTTTAGAGTGTTGAGGGCAGCTTCCGCTACTTCCATGTCAATTTTTTTGTACTGAACTAATTAAAAGTATAGGAGGAGGTCATTTTCAGGAGCCTCAAGTGGGTTGGTGACTGATAGCCAGTACTTGGAGTAGATCAGCGATGTAAACAAGCATACTCTTTCCAGCTTTTTTATTGTAACATTATCATATCCGGCTTGGTCTGAAAATGCTAACATCTTATTCGTATACAATATGACAGCCATCCATCTGGCGTGATGGAGAGCTCCTAGTTTGTCGATCCAGTGTATTACTCTGGCAGGAATTTCTCCTAAAACGAGGAGAGTTGTTTCAGCTACCTCTTTTTAATCATCCCTGGGAAGGCTCTGGTTATCTTTGAGTAAATCTGTCATAAAATCTATGACGCATTTTTTCAGGTCCTTGAGATGTCTGTCATTGATAGATAGCTGTTTGAACGGTTGCTTAGTATCTAGCTTCTACCATATAACATCTCTGAAGGTCTTGAAAGATTCGTTTTCGGGTGAAGTAGATTTTCCAAATACCTTTAGATACACTGCTGACAAAACTCGTTCTGCCATATGGTGGCGACAAGCGAGCCATAATAATTTTTTTCTAAAGAGGTCTTCCTGTACTTTACAAGCTCCTTTTATCCAGCCAGTATTGGATGTAGTAGTATCGAATACCATTCCGTAAACCTTATCCTGTAATTTCCATTCTTGGATTGTGCTAAAAACAGTAGAAGCTTGTGTCGATCCAGTTGAGACACCGATATCGGGTATCGAGAGAAGTTTCTCAACATTCTCTCCCGATATAAGTATTGCCAATCGATCCTGCTTTCCTCCTGAAACATTAAGTATCATTTTTCTGTCCCAGTGGACTACACAATATTGAGGTGGGTTGAACGACTCTTTGATAGTGTCAACAGTAGCTTTCCTCGATTTCTTGCAGCTCGCGCAGAAGTACTTTTCGATAATGACATCTCTTTTAAATCTAGCCCACATTCAGCTGTTATTACAGATGCAAATGTCGAGCGTTGTCCGAATTATAGTCCTAAACGATCAGCTGTATTAGATATTAGTGTTGACTGTAGTAACTTAGGACGTTTTGCTTGGCCTGGGCTCGGAGTAAAATCATCTTCACCATTACGTGAGTCCACTAACTCGCCTTCAGATGATTTAAGTTTGTGTGTCTCTTCTTCTAATGGCTTTCGCTCTTTTCCTTTCAATTTTCTTCGTTCTTCACCTTCTATTCTAGCAGTCTTTTTGATCAGTTTGGCTACATAAGCTTTATCGATTGGACCCAGAGAATATATTCTAGCACTTCGCTGATCTTCCAAAAAGCGAAGATCCTCATTCTTCTGTTGTATAGTTCTCAATGTATCATTTTCGATCTCATTACGTACATTTCCAGTTGATATATCAAATAAGTTATCTAAACGAGAGAGAAAAGATTTTTTTGGGTTTCATAACATTTCTTTATATTTTTATTCAACTTCTCATGCTCTTTTATCAAATCCCACAACATTTTTTGGGGTCCTTTCTGCTTTCTAACGGATTTTGATGGTATGCCAGCCATAATCCACACTTTTTCTACTTTATCTAATACTCTCAAAATATTTTCTTCCTTTGACATATTGTCGCTTTTCATTTGATCCCTTCTCTAGAAGAAAAAGTGACTGAGAACTTCACTATTCGTTGGAAGCATGCTTCCTTCTCATGCGCATATGTCTTCCACTAACTTTCCCAATAAAGAATCATATTTTCTTAGGTCTGTTCTTAATATTGGCTTACTGTTAGCCATGACTATTGACTAATTTTAATAAACTATGAATTTAAGCAAATCTATAATAGAATTCTGAAAGAAAAGCAAATTTATCATACAGTACATTTGGTTATATTTGCATAATTTTGTAGATAAAACCTGGAAATACTGTAAATAAATGTTATAGAAATGAAAACAGAGGGAAAAATTTCATGAGGTTCACTCAAATATCAGCACCGTATACGACTAAAATAGTTTTTAAACGTTCACAATAAGCGGATACCGTTATTCTCTACATTTTGGTAGCAAAATATTTGGAATACGATGATTAGTAAGGAAACTATGACCAAAAATATCTCCAAAAATTACCATTTTTTGTGTGAATAGGGGGCTTATTTTTCAAATGGGGGGCGGGGACCCTAAATATTACACGATTGTCTTTGTTTTGGTTTATTCATGGTCTTTGGTCAATTTGTCACAATATAAGAGGTAAGCACCATAACTATTCCAAAAAAGGCCAAAAGTGACACACCCTAGTGTATATATTGCAGCTTGTACATGTTACTAAATAAAAAATTACAGTCCCTTTTTCAAAAATTACAGAGGCCTATTATATTATATGCGCAAAATTCAGTCTTAAATCGGATGCAATCATAAGTTATATAAATTATGATATATTTTCAAAGTTTCCATTACATTATGTCGTATATATAAGGTGCCTCATATATCTGTATTTCTATTACTTTAAGATTGTATTATGTTTCATTTTTAATAACAGAAATTAATTATTATTGGTATTTGAATATATACTCTTTACCACTTCCTTTTTTTCTATTATTCCTAATATTATCTCAATTTTCATTTGCAACGACAGAATTAATTAAATGCAACTGTATTTTATTTCCTATTATTTCTATTCATTTCTATTTATTTTCTTTTGTAAAATTTGAAAAGAATCTCAAAGATTTTTGCCTGAAAAGCTTTCACGCTTCCCAACAGCATATTCAGATAAGAATACTGTAATTAGACTACTTGCCACTAAAATACAAAATTAAACTTTAATACCAACATTGTGTAAACCTTTAAGGATGTGATGTATACCTTATGTAATATATTCTTTCTGAATAAGGAATTATTTTTTTTTTTTGTTTTGTTATACAGGATATATAGGTATATCTGCCAAAATTATAAAGCCACTATGGGATTCTGCATTGAGGATACGGAAGGAAGAAAATTGAAGCCTATTATATTTTCTAAAGAGCACAAAGTACTTCAAATGTATTTATCTTACAAACAACTCTATGAAGAAGCAGAAACAATGATGCAAGATTTGTTTCGACCTATTGCAGGCGAAACAGAAGCAACTTTTCTGGACATCGATTCGATTAAGTTTACGATATTTTCCTGAGATAATATAATAGCTTCATCATTAATAGTATTTTCTAGTTACATTCTCGTCAGCAGAATAATATGAAATCTATAACTACAGATCTAGGCCCTCAAATTTTTTGCATGTCCGACAAATTTGGTGGAAAATCGTAAAGAGGAGAAGCCTCTACACAGTAAAAATTGAAAGTGCAAATTTGTACTGTTTTGGGGTACAATAGGCTGCTACACATAACATACTCATAAAAAGGGCATCTTTGTCAGAGAAATTATTAAATTCGTAAACAAAAACTGAAGGCAAATTTGAACGCTTAAATAGTACAATTTTTTACATAAAATGTTTTAACTTTTGTTTTACCTTTAAAAAGTAAATTTTGTTCGAAAAAGAAAAGTTCAGAGTTGACTTCTTCTTCTTCAGCTCCCAAGTAGGCTAGTCAGCCTGTCAGTGGAGCCAGCCTCCTTCGCCACTCCGCCCTGTCCAGCAGCACTCCCGTTTCTTCGAGCTCTTGCATGCTGGGCAAGTCGTATCTTCGCAAGTTCTCCTCCACTTCGTCCCTCCATCTCCTTCTCGGTCTCCCTCGCGGTCTTCTGCCATTCCCTGGTCTCCACTCCCAGCATCTCCTCGCAGTTCTCCCCTCCTCCATTCTCTCTAAGTGGCCCAACCATCTCAATTTGGCAACGTCGATTTTTCTCAAAATCGGCGTTACTCCCACATTGGCTCTTATTTCTTCATTCCATATCCTATCTCTTCCCGTCTTTCTCAGAATAGTCCTCAGCGGTCTCATTTCTGCCGCCTGAATTCTGCTTCGATCTGCCATACGTATTTTCCAGTGCTCCGACCCATAAATCAGTATTGGTGTTAAAACTGTTTCGAAGATTATTTTCTTAGTCCCAAGGGGCATATGTTCATCTCTCAGTAGCGGGTATAACATTCCGAGATTTCTACTAAACTTTGCAATTCTTTCAGTTATTTCTTGTATATTACCGCTTTCTTTAGTTGTTGTTGTTGTTTAGCCGATCAGCCCACCCTGATCGAGCAAGCCGGCGGCACGCAGGTAACCGATCGCCCTCTTTGGAGTGGACCAGAGGTTCAGCGCACTAGTGATGTGTTGTGTTCGTTGTTGTGCTAGAGCGGTACAGTCTGTCATAATGTGTTCAATTGTTTGTGGTGTGTCGTGGCACAGGTGGCAGGTGTCGTCTATGGAGTTGTCTAGTCTGTGTTTATATGTTAGTAAGTTGGGGTGATGTCCACATCGGAATCGTGCTAAGTTAACTCGATCCGATTTGCTCAGGCTGATCTCTGACCTGTTAATGGGTGGCGGCTTCGCACCTAGGACCGCATTCGGACCGAGTCGTGTCAGTGCTTTGTGGGTTAGGTGTGTGTGTATGTGTTTTCTGTGTGATGTCTGTGGGGCGTGGTATGGAATGGAGTATTTGGTTATAATGTCTCTCTGGTGTTACCTTAATGGTGCGAGGTGTCGGTG
The DNA here is from genome assembly GCA_023014485.1 of Bathynomus jamesi. Taxonomy (NCBI): domain Eukaryota; kingdom Metazoa; phylum Arthropoda; class Malacostraca; order Isopoda; family Cirolanidae; genus Bathynomus; species Bathynomus jamesi. The sequence goes on along the minus strand of JAJOZX010004978.1, from coordinate 160,594 downwards.
CGTGATTTCACTACATGTACAATCACGCACCGACACCTCGCACCATTAAGGTAACACCAGAGAGACATTATAACCAAATACTCCATTCCATACCACGCTCCACAGACATCACACAGTACAGAAAACACACACACACACCTAACCCACAAAGCACTGACACGACTCGGTCCGAATGCGGTCCTAGGTGCGAAGCCGCCACCCATTAACAGGTCAGAGATCAGCCTGAGCAGATCGGCTCGAGTTAACTTAGCACGATTCCGATGTGGACATCACCCCAACTTACTAACATAACTTACTAACTTACTAACTTACTAACTTACTAACATAACTTACAAACTTTCTTTAGTAAACACAAGCGGTAGCTCGCTATCGCCCTCCGGATTTTTTTTTCACTAATTCGTTTTTTTTTATTGGTTGTAGATTTAAAATTATATTATATGAAGCCCTCATAGGAAGAAGTGGCTAAGCGACAAAAGTATAGCATATTACATCTATCTCATATATATGGCATATCACTGGATGGTACCATTAGAAGCACCATCGTTTAAATATACATCAATTTTTTATGATCCACAAATAAGAAGACAGTATTGCGTTTGTTGAATACTATAATATGATGGAATGCTTTTTCCCCTCTAACATATCGGAAAATGGTTCACTTGGAGTCTAACTTTATCGTTTATTTTTTGTCATACTTTATAAAATAATATAATTACAAAAATTGTAATGAATCGTAACTGCAAATCGATGAAAGAATGGAGCTTAATATCCCAATTAAATTGTGTCCTTTCGGGCTATCCAATCAATCACAAATGTAAAGAGAAAAATACTTTTTTTTTTCACTTTTTCATGTATTTTTTTTAAGTATTATATGAGGCCCTCATAGGAAGAAGTGGCTACTTCATTTTTTTTATTGGTTATAGATTTAAAATTATATTATATGAAGCCCTCATAGGAAGAAGTGGCTAAGCTAAAAAATTAAAAAAAAAGCCATTACCCCCATTACCCACACCCCACTACTCCATTACCCTCCCACCCTACTCCCCCATTACTCCCACACACAAGAGTAAAAAGTCATTACTCCCACACAAAAGTAAAAAGTCATTACCCCCATTACCACCATCCCTCTTCCCATTAACCCCACCCCCTCTCCCCATTATACTGCTACCCGCCCTCCGGACCCAGTAACCGGTGACCTAGGACCGGGAAACTTGACAGAGCACATCGTCAGCTCATGGGCTATCAGTTGGTGGTAGTTGCAGAATTTTCCGATGTGCCGTTTAAGCTGTGCACGGTTCCGAAAAAAGCGGACACACACACACACACAGACACATTTTAGTTCAATAGTATATTAGATACACCCTACATATTTAAATTTTTCAACATTTCTTATTTCCTTATCTCCTATTTGAAGTCCGAATTCTCCTTCGTCTCTTCGACATACACCTAATATTTCTGTCTTTTCTACATTCATTTCCATTCCCCCCTCCTTCAAACACTCATTCCAATCAATTAAAGCTTGTTCTATATCTTCTCTCTCTGTCGTCCAGAATGCTATGTCATCTGCATATGCCATTATTCCATTATTATTATTCATTTCATGACGTCGCTTGAAACTTGCAATTACTGTGTTCATGTAGGCTATAAACAGGAGTGGTGATATAACACCGCCCTGCTTCATCCCTCTTCTTACTTCAAACCACTCATCATTTTTGTGTCCAGTCCTTACTTGACTACTAGATTTAAAACCGAAACATTTTATGTATAATGACAAATGTGAAAGGTTTTATTAGGTACAAATTTTCCCATGAACGCACACAAAATTGTTTTCATAATAGGTTAACATATTTGTTTAAGCTTGGTACAAACTTGACTGTAAACCTTTAAATCAGAATTGTCTGTCTATAGCTGCAGACACATTTGCAAAAATTTTCGAGATATAAATTTGTCCATGAACGTGTACGAAGGTTTTCCCATTAAAGGTTAATATTTGAATATGTGGCGCCATCTACTGGAGGAAGTCCGTTCATTTTCATTTACAGTGTTACTACACACAACTTAATTCTGGAGAACAACATACTAACAGCAACTTAATTTTTAACACCAAATACATGAGAAATAAATTTCATCTTACCTCGGTGCTCTGAGTTTCGAACAGGTGACAGCAGTGGTATAGTGCTAAATAAAGAAGTGAGGGAACGCATTTTGAAAGTGTTACTCAGATACGGGGGGGACAATGGCGAGCGCGGCGAGCCCATACAGCTGGGGGTCCGGGGGCACTGTAAGCCCCCCGCGAAATCTTTTGAAATCTGACCAATTTCAGGGATATTTTGAGGTCATATGCACTGGATATTAGGATATATTCCAAGGTTGAAGATGCAGTATTTCCAGTGCCATTAGATATATGACATCCAGTACGATCAATAAAAATAGCTAACAACTGGAATGATTAACTAAAAAAAAGTTAACAACTGGTACGCCGTGGTGACTGTTTACCCAGATCTTTATAGGCTAGCATTGCCTCAGTCGAAGCTAAAAGAAATGAAACAGTTAATGATTGTTTCTCATATTTCTTCTAGGGGTGGGAATTAAAATTTCATGACGTTAGAGATTTGTAAGTTCGGATTTATTTGAAATAGTGAGGGAACGCCGTTCCGTCTACCAAAAAAAGTAAGGGAACGCCGTTCCCACGCGTTCCCACAGCACTACGCCACTGGGTGACAGTGTACATACGAATTTTCCGGGCCGCCACGTACTTTAACCATTCGCCCATGAAGCCAGCGTCCGTAGCTCAGTGGGTAACACCGTTTTCCGATAAGCGAAGTGAAGACACTGAAGTCGGGGATTCGAATCCGATGATGCTGGTAATAATACTAATAATACAGGAGTTAGAAGAATCGGCCGCATTAGTTGGTCTGAGCGCTGCGCCAGTCTCTGGCTCTCCTGAATGATTATATTATTATGGAGAAAGGAACAGCTTAATCTTTTCTTTCGCATTATTTTTATTATATACTGTACAAGCAGAGGCTTCAGCTCACTGCCCTACGGGCACTGCTTGTGCATCGCAAACTCGCCTACGGCGAGGGCCTGGGTTACCCCTTTGGAGGGAGGTCATTCTCCCTCTCCCCCAAAAACCCCTCACCCCCTTTATGCAATTTGGGGGTTAACCCCCTCCCCATTACCCCCCCCTCTCCCCCATTACCCCCCCCAGGGGGGCACCTTCCAACAATTGATCAACACTGCGGGGTGCCTGCGCCGCCCCAATTACTGGCGAGTCAATTATTCGATCAATAAAACTATCGAAAAGAACGCAACCAAGAAACTTCCGGACAATGTGAGTAGTATAGGCGCAGTTGCCCAGAGGAATATTGGGTGCTTTGATTCCAGCCCCTGGAGAGGCCCCCCTGAAAGCCTTCACCTTCGTTATGAGGGCCCCCTTACTTAAGTTCCTAACCCCTTTATGGGGTCTCACCGTCCTTAATGAAGGGCATTTGGCCCTTGAGGGACCCCTGCGGAGCCCCATCCTCCTTGAAAAAACTAAAATTTAAAAAATGAAATTAAAAAAATTAAATTTAAAAAAAGGATTCGTCTCCACCTTCCTTGAAGAAAAAAAAATTTAAGAAAGGATTTATCCTCGCCTTCCTCCTTGAGAAAAAGGGGTTCATCATAACCTTCGTCTTTCATGAGACGAACAAAAACAGACAAAAACAAACAAACAAAAACAGACACAAATATTCGAGTACTTTTTGTTCCGACGTGTTCGCGGTCCCCGTTAGTTTCAACTGCAGGGGTAGCAAACATTCTGACAATAACAATAAAAACTTGAAATACATATCTCAAAAAAAGTTTAATACCCCTAACAAGAATATCCACCCACCTCAAACCACATTACCTACTCATTTATAATTCCATTTCCACATGTTAACAAATTGCATACATCACAAATTAGAAACTCAGACTAAACATGTTTTAAATCAAAAGCAATTTCTTTGATTAATATTTTGTATTATATAATTTAAATAAAAAAAATTAAATAAATTGAAGTAGAACATTTTATTTTCAATTATAGGGGTAACTTTTGCTTTTCCTAATTAAAATTTGTTTATTTTACACTAATATGAAATGAAGTGAAGTGAAATGAATTGAAAAGGCTTATTACCAGACTATAGTCCATATGATAAAAAATATTAAGATACATTATGTTGTTTAGCTAACATAAATATTATTATTTACCCTCAATAACCATCTTAAATAATATTGTGTTTATCGTATATACATATATATTTCACAATTAAGCACGTGAAGCGAATGAATTATATATATATACATATATATATATATATGACTTTTTGAAAAGATTAGGATGAACATCCAGATACATGCAATTTATATTTCATAAATTCAATCATCGATGCGTCTTCATTCGTTGTCATATAGCTCAAGCCAGTTAAAATGTATGTATTTTATGCCGTATACCTGTAAACGAACCATTCATCTCACAAGCTACAGTACATCAAACTGTGTGATGAGGCCTTAAAACTAAAAGCAAATATGTTATCCTCATCTAAACATCCACTTAAACATTATTACTAATATTGATTTATTGTTATTATTATATATATGTACACAGGTTAAGAGTATTTAAATTAAACACACTGATATCATTTCCTTTCACAATAAAAGCCTCTAGATATAGATAGATAGAATAACCTTTATTAATAATAATAAAATAAATAAGTTTTTTCAATTTACAATGAATGAATAATTGTGAAGTTCAACTGTTTATTTTATTTAATTTGGCACCTAAGCTTTAGGCTTTACTGGGCTCTTATTAAAATAAGCAGCTAGTTGTTATAAATTTATAATAAGAAGTAAATAAGTAAGTAAATAAGTACTTAATAGTTAAAACATGTATTACAATATTAAACAATATTAATAGACAATATTAAACAATATTAGTGGACATTAATCCTAGATTTTTGTTAGTATGCCATTATTAATCGGGGTTTCAACTTGGTTTTAAACAAATTTATATTCACAATATTTTTTATATCGATATGCAAGTCATTCCATAGTTTCAATCCAATGAAAATGGGTAGTTTTTGAGATGAAGACAATCGAGGTATAACAAGCTTTGATATATTTCTGGTCTGATACGAGTGGATTTCTTGATGAGTTAAAAATATCTATTTACCCATTGCAAATTAATGATTTTGTTCTTACACTTGTAAATAAAAATAAAATGTGCCAGTTTGGTTATATAGTTGAGCTTTAGTAGGTTTAGCTCTTTAAATAATGCACTAGAGTGATCAAGGAAATCAGCATCGGATAATAACCTTATTGCTCGTTTTTGGATGACAAAGATACCATTTAAGGCGTTGTTAGCGGAGTTTCCCCAAACAAGGGAGCAGTATATTATATAAGGAAGAACAAGAGTATGATAAAGATTCAATAAAACCTGTTTAGGGACTACATTTCTAAGTATAAACATTGTAGCTACGCTCCTTGAAATCTTTTTCGTGATATAATTTACATGATTACTCCAGTGCAAATTCTTATCTATCATTACACCAAGAAATTTTGTTACAGCACACGCCTTTATGGCGATTTCATTAACATTAAGTTCATCAAGATATACATTTCTTTTATTAGTAAAAATCATGAAATTTGTTTTACTAGTATTTAGGAAGAGTTTATTGGTGGTCAACCATTTCATTACACTAATGAATTCTGAATGAGATATATTCTTAGCTGTATTAACATCTTTGCAGTATATTAGATGAACGCGGAAGGTCATTTATATATAATAAAAATAACAGTGGACCCGGAACTAAGCCCTGTGGCACACCATGTTTGACAGGCGCTTTAGTTGAGCAAACCTTATTTACTGATACAAAATGATATCTATTGGACAACATCCAAATAAGTAGGTTTGACTAAAAAAAAAACTTTCTCATTTCCAGTTAATAGAAAACGTGGAAAGGTCTTTAGAAGGCATAACTCTAGTATTTAGCATCGTAGCAAAGATTGCTGACTAAATATAGCACCAGTCCTTCATGAGACAATACCACCAAAGAAGTTCAAGGCACATCTTCAACCATAATTCAAGTAAGGATCTTTGGTAATTATTCGTTTTTAGACCCAGTCTGTTTTTATGAGGAGAACAAACTTTTACTGATCAATTTTGAGGTGTTTTGCACGAATCTGCCATCCGTTTTCAATGCAAATGCGTAGTTTTTGAGATATCGTCATCTTGAAAACTACGCATTTGCAGAGGAAACGGATGGCAGTTTCATACAAAACACCTCAAAATTAACCAGAAAAGTTTGCACTCGTCATTTTCGTTTAAACTAACAAAAATATAATGACTTAACCTAACCAATCATCAAGGGCGTACAGTTGACCTAACCGGTGTCACGTACTGAACTGTCCGCAAAATATTAGGACCAATCAATTTGTGATGCGTGATCTTTACGGGGGCTCCGCCCCCGTACCCCCGAGACCTAAATTATACAAATGATAATGTAATAACATGTGCCTACCTTGCCTGGGTTGTCCGCTAAATTTCGCGTGCCCTTAAAGATTGAAACACTGAAACGACACTCACGTTGATTTTTAGGATTTTTTTTACGGCACCTAAAGACCTTCTGGTCTTTTCTTAAAATACAAGCATTATTGCATTTAGGGCAGCTCAAGGATGTCTTAATTATTCCGTGATTGAAAAAAAAGGTCTAAACTCTTGTCTTCATCGAGGGCAATATGGCGGATTACGTCTTCAAAGTCCAATATGCAAAATTAACACGTCATACTTCTGGTCACAAACACACCGAACTGAAGAGATCAACAATTGCTAAAAATGATTTAATTGTAAAACAGGACAAATTGAATTCACAGAAGTAGCCAGAATCACAAAAAATAGGAAATATTCACCAAATAGTCGATATATATATATATATATATATATATATATATATATATATGAAAAACACGAAAAATAGGAAATATATTTTAATAAAAAACCACATTTTATACAAATCTGCACAAGATAAGATATATATTTTCTTAGTCAGTTTTGAATGGCAATTCAATATATTCTACTGTTTTAACCGCGCGTGTGCGCGTTCAAAGACGAATATTAACCGGATCTTTCACTACACGGTCGCTTCCGGTTTATTTAAGCAAACCTGAACGTTGCATACTCTGAAATTCTGAATGCTTTATACAACAAGAGGAAGAAATCTAACTTCTCTCAAAACTGTCCTAATTCCATTATTCTAAATCCACGTATTCTGTGATATATATATATATATATATATATATATATAGAGAGAGAGAGAGAGAGAGAGAGGAGAGTACTTACTTACAGTATGTCTGTTGATTTTTACCCATTCTTCAACAGAATGTACACCATTTTTCTGTTGCAAGCGTCGGGCGTACGATGAAACTGTATTATTATTATTATTAGTAGTAGTAGTAGTAGTAGTAGTAGCAGTAGGGGTAACAGTAGTTTAAAACTTATCCTCACTTCTACACATCTGTCTCTTTCATTGCAGTCTTAAATCACCTAAGCTATCCTCTGAAGCTGGAGGCACGGCAAACTATTTTACATCGAAAGCATTCTAACATCTACATGCTAACAGAAATGAGAGCCCGCATATACAATATACGAGTTTAACCATTTGGTTAATACCACAATGCTTTTGTATCACTCATTACCTATCTGTATTACCTAAAAATTAGCTAGCTAGATGTCAACTAGTGATCAAAATAATGTAATGTGCAAATTTTTAGTTTGGGACCGAGCCTTAAGCCTACTCACACACACACACACACAGATTCTTTCAGGAAAGGGCATATATATATGTACACACAAGCACCACACCCACACATACACATATATATATACACACCATCCAAATTTTTAGTGTTCCGTTCGATGATTCATCATTTCACGAAGGTTAAGCTTGTCCCCCCTCCTCTCTCTCTCTATATAGATATATATATATATATATATATATTTTATATATATATATATATATTTTATATATAATATATATATATATAATTATATATATATATTTATTTATTATATATATATATATATATATATATATATATATATATATATTATATATATATATATTTTATATATATATATTATATATATATATATATATATTTTTATATATATATATATATATATATATATATATATATATTTTATATATATATATATGTTATAATGTTATAATGTTTCAGACCAACAAAGACCCTAGGATCCACTCATGGCTGGTCTACCTAACTGTGTTCGTAATCGTGTATTGTGTTTGTCCTCCGTGGTGTCGGAGGGGACCTACAATTTTACGTGGGTTCCGAACTACAAGAACATACATAAGAAACTTATTTAAAAACTGCCGGTAAATTGGCAACGACCAATTTTTACGAAACTAAATAATTATCAATTTAAAAATAATTAATTATCGGTTTAAAACTAAAGATAGAATCTCTGGGTCCAGAGGAGCAAGTCATAATAGACTACTATCCACAAATATGTTACATTCTATATCTATTTATAACGGACATGCAAATATATCAGATCCAAAGAATCCAGTCAATTTCATTACGGTATCCATCAAGTCACGGTCCATATCGATTGCGGACCAAGTCAAAATTTACAACCATTTACATTATCAATTTAAAAATAATTAATTATCGATTTAAAACTAGATAGAATCTCTCGATCCAGAGGATCAAGTCATAATAGACTACTATCCACAAATATGTTACACTCTATATCTATTATATAACGGACATGCAAATATCAGATCCAAAGAATCCAGTCAATTTCATTACGGTATCCATCAAGTCACGGTTCATATCGATTGCGGACCAAGTCAAATTTACAACCATATACATTACAATATATACACTTACGAGGAAAAGTGTAGGTGTGGCTGTAAAGACTATACAGTAATGTAGAAATGTGTGTGCACCCATTATGGGTCTCCCATTTAAAGGTGTTTGTGGGGCAAGTGAAGATCATGAGTTTTTCAATACCTCACAGTACTATGGGGGGCACCGCTCGGCAGAGGAATCTCTTTAAATGGGGTGTGTAAGGACAGAGAGTATCCCCTAAACCAAGACGCTGCCTCCCTATATCCCACAACACTTGTGTTGAGCTGTGGGATCTATCCCCACAAAGCCTTAATTTTACTACCTTAAACTATACCCTTTCTATCAACATGCGCGTCCAATCGATTCTTAAACATGTTTATAGACGTGCTACTAATTACTACTACCGGCAAACTATTCCAGCTATTTACTATTCTATGCGTAAAAAAGTTTTTATATATATAATATATACATATATATAATGTTATAATGTTATAATGTTTCAGACCAACAAAGACCCTAGGATCCACTCATGGCTGGTCTACCTAACTGTGTTCGTAATCGTGTATTATGTATATATATAACATATAACATAATATATACATATATAATATATATACATATAATATACATATATACAACATATATACATATACACATACACAATATATATATATATATATATACATAATATATATATATATACACACATACAACATATATACATATATATATACACAACATATATACATATATACATATATATACAATATATATATAAATACATACATAACACACACATATATATACATACACAATATACACACATATATATATATATATACAATACACACATATATACATATATACCATACATATATATATAACACATAACATACATATATATATATACATACAATACACATATACATATATATAACATATATATACATATACATATACATAATATATACATACATATACATATATATACAACATACCTACATATACATATATATACAATATACATACATATACATATATATATATACACATATAATACATATATATATATATATATAACATACACATATATATATACATATACACAATACATACACATATATATATACATATAACTAATCTTTTAGAATTTTTCCAAAGCGTGGTTAACGTTTACGATAGACATCGGGCGGTTGATGTAGTGTATTTAGATTTTCAAAAAGCGTTTGACACCGTGCCGCACAAAAGACTGATTGAAAAAACTAAGGCTCATGGAATCAGGGGTGTAGTAATAAATTGGCTAGAAGAATGTTGCGAGGCAGGAAACAAGAGGGTGGTCGTTGATGGAGCGGAGTGTGTTGGGCTAATGTAGCGAGTGGGTTCCCAGGGTTCTGTATTGGGCCCTTGCTTTTTCTTATATATATTAACGATTTAGATGTCGGCCTAGTCAGTACAGTTTCAAAGTTTGCGGATGACACGAAGCTGGGTGGTAGGGCGATTAATGACGAAGATAGAGGTAAAATTCAGAAGATCTGAATAAAATCGTGATTGGTCAGGTCACATGGCAAATGAGATTTAACGTGGATAAGTGCAAAATTATGCATATAGGTTCGCGTAACGGTAATTTTGCGTATAGTATGTCAGGGAAAGATTTAACAAGCGTAGAGCAGGAAAAGATTTAGGAGTTATAGTCACTGGT